>SNQJ01S0202791.1:0-10548 GCA_010110895.2 Picea sitchensis | reverse complement strand
TCTTACCCATGGCTGGGGTTTCAACATCCATCTGTGGGCTTTAAGCCCCATGAAGGTCCGATCTAATCATTCACGATGACTTTTCACAAATCCACCTAGTGGAAACCCATCCTAAAGGAAAATCAACATACTAGGGCACCATGCCACCCTTCCAAGTATTGAACGAGGCAAAGAGCATAATTTCCAAGAAAACGTCATGAAATGAAGAAGTATTCAATACAACATATTCAAGTGATTCAAAAATCAGAGTGATACATACCATGATACCCGAACTCATTACCTCATGGAGCAAGACTCATTGTTACTTCAAGACCAGGCTAGTGGGATGGATACTGCTACTAGTGATAAATGGACTGTACTGAATAAAAGAGGGGCCCTCCGGGGCCATGCTCAAGTCATCCAACTCTCGGTACTCCATGTATAGGACTCATGGGCCTCGAAACATGATCTCCTTAGTTATCCCTAGGCTAGGGGATAACACTCACCTAACTCCCTTCTCCCATGCACATGTTTTACTTAACTCATGCATGTGTTCTCTCTCCCTCACTTGACTCCCTCTTCACTCATGTGCATCTCTCCCTTTCTATTCCATACTCCCTCTTTCCTCAGTTGCATGTTTCCCTTTTATTCACTCAACTCCCTCTTTCATCCCATGTTCCATATCTTCCTTCCTCTCTCTCATGTGCATCTCCTCTTTCCTCTCGCTTAACTCTCGTTTTTCTAATGCACATGTCTTCCTAACTCACGTGCATGTTTTCTTCCTTTATTACACTCTCCTAAGGCACATTCCTCTTTCTATCTCATGTACATATATCCTTTCACTCCTTAATGCACATGGATGATTATCTTCCCCCAATTATTCTTCAATTAGACTCAGAGCGCATGGACTTGTCTTTACTCTTCTCCAAATCCACTAGAGTTACACTCATCATCAATTGAGGCACATGGCCACATCACTTCACCTTATTCTCTAGTGCGCCTTGCATGAGGAGAAACTATTCTTGTGATGTGTGCCCTCATGGTTCTATATAAGCAAGATTTCTTCATTGTTTCGAGGTTGTATTTCTTCAACAACTATAAACTTTCTTGGTTTCTCTCTTCTCTCTATACTTCTATTTTCTTTGTGCAAGGATCATAACTATACCATTTTTTGTACTTGCCTCTATGGCATAATCAACCTTTTGGTAAATGCGGGAATAAGGCTTTGTTATGCTCGTATCAAGCTCTGAGGGTTTGTTGGTATTGTGTTGAATTTTGTGCAATATTTCAAAGTTATTAGCCTGTAATTTGGCACAATCATCAACTTAATAACACCTTATTTCCCTTTTATTTCATCTCTTTTAAGCTAATGTTGCAGGGATTCCACCACAAACACTTTAAAATCAAAACTTTATAACCTTTAGCTATCTAAATCGCAACCAAAAACACGTTTTCTTGCTACAATTTTTATGGTATTTTTGCAGATTTTATAGTTTGAAAACAATGGGATGAGAGGCCAGGGACACCCCTCTGAGGTTGGAAAACACCAACCCAAATAGAGAGGAGTATTTTTTAGTGACATGTTTGGACATTTCCTCCCACAATTTCACGTATTTGTAGGTTGCTGATTCATAATTCTTTTCTATTCTATCAAGTGAAGAAATTTGTGCTAACAAATTGGCACTGTTGCCGAGGAAGCATCAATCCTCGGATCACGATGATATTGGTGAGATTTTCCTTTATTTGATTTATTTGATTTGGACTCACTTGACGAATCCACAAGAAACATGGCCGACTCCACTAGGGAACTCAAGGAAAATCGCTCGGATTAGATCCAACACAAGGCATTGTTCCGAGCCTTAGCGAACTTGAACATCTATTTCAAATACATGGGTGGGATCACCACATAACAATGTCCATTTTCGATTCCATTGAAGAAATATCATGATTGATCATGGATGTTGAATACATACAATGGGTGTAGGATCTTTAGGATTTTGTTCAAATTAGATGGTGGGAAGATGAAACTATTCTTGAGTTCCATGTCAGATTTATCAATACACACGATAAAATCTCCGCCAAGATCCAACCAAGAAACATTGTGTTTAATTATGCCTTTTCTTTTGATCCATAGTTTTATAATATCTTTTTGAGACATGGACCAAAAAATTTACGACAAGCTTTTTTGGTTGCTCAAAGAGTTGAGGAATTCCTTACGACTACTGAAAGATTGCAGAAACTTCTTGCTGTTATAGAAGAACATAATGATGAAAACCGTGCATCTTTTTTCCTTACAGCTACTCGAAGATTGTAGGAGCATTTAGCTGCTATAGAAGAGAACCTTGCATGTTATCAAGTTTTCAGAGATGAACATGATGACGATGACTCATGCTTGGGTGATCAGGAACCAATAGTTGTAGAAATTGAGTCATATGTATAAGTCCATGAGAATGAAGCTGAAGAGCTGAATTTACAAGTGGGTTTGGTGATTCCTTCCAGTGATGATGATAAAATTCAAGATAAAGAGCAACAAATCAGCCATGTAGAATTGAATTAACAAGAGACTTTATCCTTGCATATCCCAATGGTGGTTCAAGAACAATTTTCTTGGCTACCATTGCAACTGGGGGAACAACTTTTAGTCCAACTAGAAGATGATCTTCCTTACAATTCGCCTATGATCCTACATTCATATCTTGTTCTTAAAGGAGATCCTTTGACCGACCATTGCTTGGATATCAAGGTTAATCATGATCTAGTTGAGCTAAGAATGATGGAAGTATTTCAACAGTAGGATTCTAAGAGTCTTGGCTCTCAAAATTTCATGTTCATTATTTTTGATGTACCGTGTTCCAAGTTTAAATCGAAAAACTTCATTGATTTCTTAAGAAACAAGCATAAGAATGCATCTTTCCGTCTCAGGAGACTTCATGATTAGTTGCACTGGAGGGTTGACTATGTTGATCTTTCCTGTCTAACTGATCACTTGGATGCATGGTTACATTGGTCATTCGAGTATGTTGATTGATCATGGAAGCTTTAACAACTTATGGAATAAGTGTTTTTTGGGTTTTTAGGTATTAGATTCCATTTATTGTTTTCATTTTCGTTGTTTTTTATGCTTTAGGACATCAAGTTAACTCTTTTGTTTTGCAGTTTTTTCTTTGAAATTGCCTTTTTCAGTCCTAGGGTTAGAGTTGTTGATTTTTTCCATGTTACATTTGTTGAAATTTTGGTATGCTCGTTTAACCATAGAAAATGTCACATCATTGTCACCCAATCATAAGCATTCACATATGCCACCCCCGAGCACACTAACCTTTACTTAGAATAATTCCGGCAACCCTACTATAGAACCAAAAGATAAACCCTAGATTATAATTGCAGTAACAACTCAAGAGAAGTAGAGCGTTCCTTCACCTAGGGTAGTGCACAAGAGAGAGAGAGTCTCCATATCCACAGAACAAGTACCATACACAACTGCAGCAGCTGCAACTGCACTACTCTCTCAGAATTGCGCCATACTTAGAAAGAATATCACCAACAATGTCACCAAGAGAATCACCAAGAGAATATCACTTGATATCTCTAGAGAGAGACCAAGACCAAGAGATGACCATACGCCTTTATTCCTCCTTACAGCTGCAACTCCAGCTCTCCACAAGACTTGCGCTCTGACTGGGTATCCAAATGAGCTAAAACGTCCTCTATTTATATTAATCCGTCCAATGAATTTTCTGGCTGGGCCAACCTAACTTTCTAGTAATTGCATTTTCTGTTTATCTTTTTCTTGTGGATTCGAATTGTATTTATCTTTATCCTATGGAGCCAACTTGTATTTATGGAAGACAATATTCTAATATTATTTATTCCCTTCTAAGCCGACTTGTCTTCAGGGTTTCCACACATATGTTTAATGGTTCACGTGCTTTCGATATATTCTATTCTTAGTCATAGGTTACACGCGGAGGTTAATACCTCCCACAACTACCAAAACATCAACACTCCCTCTTAGTTAGGAGGCATTAACTAAGATGTTCTTCATGTAGTGGTTTCAAACACATCCATCCATATCACATGGCATGGGAAATATTCACATGGTCTTATAAACCAGTTTACAGATAGCATCACCATAGCCACAAATGCTATCATATGATCAAACAGATCAAGTATCACCATCATAGCCGCACATTATCCATCTAGCTAGAAAACACCTCAAACATTATTGGTTGGCCCTCCAACTAGCAACCTATGATGCTACTGATCGACACTCTAACTAGGAATCATTTCCGACACTACAGGTCGACATCTAGTTCATATAGAACTAGTAACTCGCCAGTTCACACCAAATCTAACTCAAAAAATTAACACTCCCTCTTAACAAGGAAGATATTCCTCTTGGCACGATCATCATCACTGCTTCTGCGCTTCTGCACACCTAAGCCATTGTCTTGTTGAATTTCACGAAACCATACATCATAAGAAGTTCTGCACTTTCACTGGAGTAGTGTACAAACCTTTGTTGGAGTAGCATACCAACCTATGCTGGGGTAACATACCAACCTTTTTTGTAGTAGCATACCAATCTGCGATGGGGTAACATACCAGACTGCGTTAGAGTAGCATACCATCCTGCGTTGGGGTAACATACCAAAATACATTGGAGTAGCATAGAAACCTGCGTTGGGGTAACATACCAGCCTACGTTGGAGTAACATACCAACCTGCGTTAGAGTAGCATACCAACCTGCGTTAGGTTAACATACCGGCATGCATTGGAGTAGCATACCAACCTGTGCTGGGGTAGCTCCTATTACTAGGGATCACATCACTTCTCACTACTGGATAAAAACATTTGGACCACTCCAAGCTTGTCCCTAACAAAGGCTTGGTCAACATATATGCTACATGTTCGTCGGTAGAAATATACTTGAGAAAGTGTATCATTATATTCTTCTCCCTCTTGCTGGGAGAATCCTCTGGACACAAATCAAACTTTGTACATCTCTAGGCTATTTATCTGCAACATGCTTGATCTTGTAGATCAACTTGGAAGTCACCACTGACTTCCCTTCTGGTCTCAGAACCAAGGAAAATATATATATCCCAGTCCTTTTGACTGGCTTTCTCGACCACTGTAGAAAAGTCTAATGAAGCAAGGGAATCTTCCCATAAGATCTCATATCTCCTTGAAGCCTCTGAAGCTTCGATCTAGCCTTCTCAATCCATGGAATCTGTTTGTCAGTTCTGGAAGATGTCTCTCTCTTCCATTTGAATCCGAAAGTCTCTGAGTCTCCAGTCTCCCTCTAAAGCTTGACTCCCTCTGAGTCTGTATAATATTTGGAGCCTGTAATCTCACAATTTGTACTTTGATAGAAGAAATGGTAAAGGAAATAAAATTGGCGTAACTGGAGACTAATCCTATCACTATCACCTCAATAGGAAGTCTCTTTCTATTTAGGGTGGTAGGCCCAGGGGAGACGTCCCCGGTGACCTGGAGTTTTGAGAAGGAAAAGGATAAAAATCTAGGTAAAGTTCCCCTCTCACAAGTCACCACCAATCATAAAGTCCGGTTTAAATAACCAATAAAGAGATAATATACTAGAAGTGTACCTGCCCGGAACAAAGCAACAAAAGAACTATATATTTGCAAGAGCACTTGTTGGTTAGCACCTCATAAAACCATTGAATTTATTAAATGAAACAATGTGCTGAACATGATGAAGTAAACATAAATCTTATAACAACAATTATTATAGAGCAATACTTCACATAAAATGTCTTAAACCTAGCTTCAAAATGACTAAAAACCATTAACCGTTGAAGTCATATCATTAGCATTTGGTAGAAGCATATAAGACAAACTATAATTCAACCTTTACAATTGATTTATAAGATTTTAATGCTACATTAAATGGATGTAGCCTACTTTAGTAACAACATCAAGTAGGTTAATAGATCAATCTAATCTAGGGTTAGAAGGTGTTAGTAGGTTGTTCAAAGAATAGGTTTTGAAGGTTGTTTGATCAAAATACTCAAAGGAGGTCTTAGACTAGTGCTTTCTTAGGGAAAATAGAGTCAATATAGTGGCTGCAAATGTTGAAGGAGAAGAATGATAATAGGGGATCCAAAGACAAGAACAATTGATGGATGAAGTGTTGGTAAGCCAAGGCTTCAACCAACAAACCCTAGGGGAAAATGACTACTAAGGTGTTGGTAACCCTAGGCCTTAGTAGATTTTCCTCCCTCTTTAACTCAAATAATGAAGCAAGTGACGGCTAAGATGAAGAAACAAGTGCTAGGGTGTTGCAATGGCAAGGCCCTAGCAATGGCTTCAAGAAAAATGGCTCCTTGGCACAATCTAGTAGGTGGATATAAAATTGAGATAAGGACAATAACATGTGCTTGATCTTCTAGGGTTTAGGCTAGAAATTTCATAATCTTGAGCAGAATGAAAAGTAAATATACTATAACCATTCAAAAGAAAGAAGAATTACAAAATTTTACTTACATTTACCAAGAATAATCTAGCACATCACCTAGTTGTAGACTTTCCACCAAGAAAAATGCCAAAAACACTAAAACTAACCTTCCTTCAACAAGTGCACACTAAATTTCAGTCATGAAACCCTAATTAGGGCGCAAATTTCAGACCTCACACAAATGTGAGTGAAAGATGATAAAAAAAATGAGACTTTAAACTCTCTATTTATACAATATCATTGACCCTTAATTACATTTTAGGTCAAAAAGGGTCGACATGGCCAATTTACATCAAAAATAGAGTTTTACATTAAATGCCATAATTAAAACCCTAAATCAAGTTGCTAAGGTGACATCATGCCCCTTTAGGGTGACGTTAGGACCTTTTTGGGCAACGTTGGCCTCCTGGAGCAAAACCTTAGGCCTTCTTGGGCCTTAGGATCTTGCCACACGTGCCACTTGGCACACAACTGCCTCCAAAACCTCCCAAAACGCTGGGTGACTTGGGTGATGTCATGGGCCTTCCAAGGCCTGCATCATGATGGAAAGGGCACAACACCCCTGGTTTTAGGCTTGCTAGGCTGTCCCTGGTGAAGCATCATCCTCTTTCTCTGATGAAATCCTCTGATCTGTCTCTGCCCCTTGCTAGGGTCTCAACATCCATCTGGTGAGATTTTAGCCCCATGGAGGTCCAAACTAATCATCTCCCCATGTGTACCTGTCCATCGGGTGTTGCCCTACAACATCAACAGATATGCCCTCCATGGGTTCATAAGTCACAGGGATCATAGCAATGTCAATCACATCTAATCATCAAGTTTATTAAACATGTGCATAAAACCCCCTTTACTGAGACAAGTGCTCAAAGACATTATACTAGTCTACAAGACAAATTTGGAGGAAACACTAGGACGTCCTATTGGGCTAATGCTCATTGGATGTGGGATGTTTCCGGGAGAAGTCAAACCTAACCCATATGAGTGGATGAGGTGGTAAGGGATGTTTGGGCAAGGGGTGCAGTGATAGCAGGGAAATGTATGGCTTACCTGTGGGTGCCTCTGAAGAGGGTGAGATGCACCTATCATGGATGAAAATGTTTCCAAGCCCATTCATGCCTTTTATATTTTATTCTTATTGTTTTTTTCTTTCAAGAGGCTAGTTAGGGGACACTGCCCTGGCGTGGTGACCAGTGGTGGAAATGTTTCCCACAAGAATTTCACGGGAATGAGAAGACTGACTCGTGATGATGCCCCCTTTCTCTTGGATATGTCACCAAGAGCCACTACCCTGGCGTGGTGACCAACTGATGGTAGTGTGATACCGCTACATGCCCATGGACCTAATAGGCTGGCTCGTGATGAKAYCCCCTATCCTCTAACTAGGTCTTGTTTTGTTTTTAATTGGATCCCTCTATTTCTTGCTGAGAAGCTTTTATTTCTTTCTCGGGGATCCTTGGGCGAAGCATCTCAAGGTTCATTCTTTTGGATTTTATCTTTTGCCAACTATTTTTACCCTCTGGGCCTTTAGCTCGTTCTTCCCACAAGGCAAGATACAACCCTTAGATATTTGGTCAACCCAATGCCCAGACCAGTGTAATGGGATGTATGAGCAGGAAAAAGATGAAAAGTGGTAAGTATGGTGGGAGAAAACTATGGCCTTTCATGAACCCCCCCAAGTGGAAAATCAAACCCTATGGGTACCATCTTACTAGGGAATCCTGTCATTCCCCCCCAGGTATGGTCAAGTGAAAAAACATAAGATCCAAGCACCTGTTAGAAACAAAAAGAATTAAATGCACATATTCAAAGGTTTTGAGGACCAGAGTGACACATACCATGATACCCAGACTCATTACCTCATGGAGCAAAATCCATCTCTGCTATAAGACCAGGCCGAGGTGATGGATGCCGTTGTTGCTGACAAAGTGGAGGTGCTAAAGAATGAAAATATGGGCCCTCCAGGGCCATGCTCAAGTCAATTTGGCTCTTGATACTCCATGTCTAGGACCCGTGGGCCTTGAGACATAATCTCCTTAGTTATCCCTAAGCTAAGGGATAACAGAACCATCTGCTCCTGATGATATGGATCATCAATGTTGCATTCTACGAAGTTTCATGGGACCACGTTGGTCTCTTCTTGGTTACTGCAACGATTTTGGGTAGGCCCTTCTAGATCTACTAACTCTTCCTGATGATATGAAAAATGATCAACTACACTAGAGGGATTTGTTCGATCATCTTTGGAGTCTTCTTCTCCTTACAATCAATATCCATATGAGATACTATGTATCTCAGAAAATCACCTTTCTTCGTCTTCTTCTTCTTTGGTACATGGATGTATACGGTCATGTATACAACTTCTTATCTGGATAGTCTACTACTCCATGTCTCAAACTAGAGACCATCTAACATGTTGTCTCCTGCAACAGTCACTATAGCTTCCCTCAGAGTTATCACCTATGACCTTCTTGGAACAAGGACAACAAAGGGAAAAACAATAGACAAGAATAATACTCTTCTAATAATAAAAACAAGAACGAGAACAATAATCACAGTAGCTCCTTCTCATAACTAGTGCTTGTGACCTTCCTCGAATAAGAACCAAAATAAAAATACAATAATAAGAAATAGGAACAACACTCTTCTAGTGTTTTCATCAATCATTCCTCCATGGTAACCTACTTGGAACACGAAAAAAAGGTATAATAGAATTTTTATAAGGACATATCTATGTCAACAAAAATAAAAAGGAAATTTCATGGTAATCATCATATTATTACCAAGGTGACTTGCTTGGAAGCAAAAACAAGAAGTATCTCCTAGAGGAGATGTTAGTTCATCTTGCGACCAAGTACAATAAGCATTTATATTAATAGTACTCACTTGTGGCCAAATATTCATTGTATCTAGCAGTAATAGAACCTTTCAAGGATTATTGTCACAACTAGTAATGTAGCAATTATCAAACTTGATATGTGCAAATTGGAAACTTATTAATTTAATCAATCAAACCTAGAACCTAACCTATAGTCTTATCTTCAAGAATGAGTGTTGTTGATTTTCTTCCAAGTCTCCTTCACTCAATATGACAAGTATTCTCTTTAACCTGTCTCCTGTACTTAAGACAATATGCTTTCTTGACATAAATATGAGTTAGAGAATATAATGCAAATAAACTCTAAAATCTCAACCTTAATCAATCTAATACTTTGACTAGAGTCAACTTGTAACTTTAACTTTGAAAATAGGTTACTATAACTTCCATAGATCAAAATACAACTAGATGTTCATAAGATTAAAATAATTCCATAACAACTAGAGGCATATGAAAACAATCAAACCTGGAGTGTGTTGTTCCTTTGAGTGTACTGGATCTGAGATCCCTCTGGATCTATTATTGTAAGAGATCCCTCCTTTTGCAATCACACTCAAAATAATGATACGGTTTATATATATATATATATAAGTACATACCTATGACAACTTTCGTAGGTAGTGGCACCATTTGACAACAACGACAAGCAATGACGAACCTTAAAAATTCAAAGGTGCTCCAACTTGTAATCTAAAAGTAGTTGGAGATGTGCTAGGGTAAGGTGCACTAGGAAAACCAAAAATTAGTCCCAACACTCCACAAAAATTTTCACTGCAACTGGTACTGCAACTGACACTGCAACTGGCACTTTAACTGGTGCTGCAATTGGCACTATAACTAGTGTTGCAACTAGCACTGCAACTGGTGCTGCAACTGGCACAAAGCAAATGGCATGAATGAACTAGCATGAAGGAACTGAAACTACAACTGGCACTGTAGACCTAGGGTTTTATGAAGAAACCCTAATTTATCAACTTCAGAAATTTGTAGCTCTGATCCGAGGAAGAGATGCGCCCTACTTAGAAAACCTTCTTCGTGAGTTTAGTAAGTGCTCAATGAGCTTGACAATGGGGGAAACTGAGGATTTTCCTTCCAGTGGTTAAACTGTTATGAAGGAAACCAACTCTGATACCATGTTGAAATTTTGGTATGCTCGTTTAACCATAGACAATGTCACATCATTGTCACCCACCCATAAGAATTCACATATGC
>SNQJ01S0202788.1:9786-26516 GCA_010110895.2 Picea sitchensis | reverse complement strand
TTGAAGAAATGTTAGAGGCTGGCATTATTAGACCTAGCCAAAGTTCTTACTCTACACTAGTGGTAATGGTATTCAAGAAATATAGCTCATGGCATATCTGTCCAGATTATAGAGAGCACAACAAGATCACTATTAAATATAAGTTTCCCATTCCTGTCATTGACTAATTGTTAGTTGAACTACATGGAGCAATCTATTTCACAAAATTGGATCTTCGTTCAAGGTATCATCAGATCAGAATGAAGGAAGAAGATATCCCAAAAACAACATTCTAAACTCATGAAGGCCATTATGAATTTTTGGTCATGAATTTTGAAATTACAAATGCACCTTCCACATTCCAAGGGTTGATGAATTCCATTTTTAAGCCCTTCCTTCGAAAATTTGTGTTATTATTTTTTGATGATATACTAATCTATAGCAAGTCTTGAGAGGATCATGTGCGACATGTTGACAAGGTGATACAACTACTAAAGGAGCAACAACTATATGCCAAACCATCCAAATGTTTCTTTGGAGTCAAGGAAGTAGAGTATTTGGGTCATATTGTATCTCATTAAGGTGTCAAGGTAGACCCTAAAAAGATTAAGGCCATGATGGACTGGCCGATTCCCAAAACATTGAAGAATCTTAGAGGATTTTTGGGTTTGACAGGTTACTACCGCAAGTTTGTTCGGCACTATGGAAGAATAGCAACATCTTTAACGACACTAACTAAGAAGGATGCATTTTCATGGACTCCAGAGGCAACTAAAGCTTTTGAACAACTTAAACAGGCGATGTACAAAGCTCTTATCTTGACCACTCTAGACTTCAAAAAAACCTTTATTGTGGAATGTGATGCCTCAGGAAATGGAATTGGTGTTGTTCTAATGCAAGAAGGAAGGCCCCTGGCTTTTGAAAGTTGACCACTCGAGGGAAAGGACTTACACAAACCCATTTATGACAAGGAAATGATGGCAATACTAAATGCATTGAATAAATGGCGTCCTTACCTAATAGGTAGGCACTTCAAGGTCAAAACAAATCATGATAGTCTTAAATACTTCTTAGAACAAAGACTATATTTAGAAGAACAACAAAAATGGGTAACCAATATATTGGGTTATGATTTTGAAATCGTTTATAAAAAGGGAAAGAAAAATGTTGTGACAGATGCACTCTCAAGAAAGGATGAAGATGTTGAGGCCTTTCTCTATGCTATCTCGATCATCCAACCCAATTGGATAAGAGAAGCAAGGGATGAATGGAAGAATGAAGAAAAAGTGTGGACTCTCATTCAAAGGTTGCATCAGGATTCCAGTGCATCAGATACATTTACATGGAAACATGATTCACTATGGTACAAAGATCGCTTATATTTATGTAAAAACTCCCAACTCAAACAAAAGGTACTATTGGAATTGCACACTTCTCCAATAGGAGGGCACTGGGGATTTTTGAAAACCTACCATAGAGTCAAGAAGGATTTTTTTTGGGATGTCCTTAAAACTGATGTTCAAAAGTTTGTGGCAGAATGTTTAGTTTGCCAACAAAATAAGGTGGAAACAATTAAGACCCCAGGTCTTTTACAAACATTAGCCATCCCAAGTCAGCATTGGGAGGAGGTTTCCATGGATTTCATCACAAGGTTACCTAAGTCTGAAGGAAAGAGTGTCATCATGGTGATTGTTGATAGACTGACCAAGTACACACACTTGTGTGAACTCTCTCATCCCTTCAAAGCTAGTATAGTTGCCACCACATTCATGGAGACAGTTCAAAAGCTACATGGCAGCCGAAAGATTATTGTAAGTGACATAGATCCCATCTTCACTAGACATTTTTTGAGAGAATTATTTTCTTTTTTGGGTACTCAATTGGTTCATAGCTCATCCTATCATCCTCAATCTGATGGACAAACCGAGATAGTGAACAAATGTCTAGAAGGCTACCTTCGTTGCTTTGTCTCTGATAAACAAACACAATGGTTCAAATGGTTACCGTTGGCAGAATGGTGGTATAACACTTCCTTTCATACTGCAAAAAAAATGACACCATTTATGGCACTTTATGGATACCAGCCTCCTTCCATCACTTCTTCTCTAAAATAAAAATCTAAGGTTAAAGTAGTGGAAGATCACATCGAGAATCAACAACAAGTTCTCCAAATCTTACAGGACAACCTGACCATGGCACAAAATCGTATGAAACAACAAGCAGATCAACATCGTAGTGAAAGAAGTTTTGAAGTAGGGGATTGGGTGTTTTTAAGACTACAACCATACAAATAGATGTCCCTCAAGCAAGACAAGAAGAATAATATATTATCACCAAAGTACTATGGCCCTTATAAGGTGTTGCAAAAGATTGGTACTATGGCATACAAATTGGAGTTGCCTTCATCTTCACGAGTACACCCAGTTTTCCATGTTTCATGCTTAAAAAAGGTTATAGGCGACCAGATCCAAGTTTAAACTATATTTCCAGAACTTGACAAGGAATGAAAAATCATATTGGAGCCTGAAGCCATAACTAACACAAGAATTCGTCAACTGAGGAAGAGATCCATTTCAGAGTATCTCATTAAATGGAAGAAACTACTGGCTGAAGATTCCACTTGGGAATATTAGTCTTTTATATAGAAGCATCAGAGTTATTAAAGCGTTGTGGACACCACTTGTCTCAAGAAGAGGGGCATGTTAAGCCCTAATATTGGCTCATTACCCATTAATTGGGTCATATTACATTAGTAATGTTATTTTATTTATGTCGTCTTTATTCCATTAGTTGTAATTATACCTCCTAGTCTCCTATATATACCAAGGAGACATTTTCATTTGGAATCATCTGGTACTTGAATATTTAAGTGGCGTAAAAGGAGGTTGCCCCCTCAAAGAGGCTTATTATCTGAAATTATCTCTTTTTCAAGGCGTTGAGTACTTATTTTGAGGTTTTTTTATGCTATATTGATATTTGGTTCTTAACAAAATTACTCTGAGTCTTTGGAGAAAATACTCTAAGGATTCCCTTGGTAGTAGTTTTGTAAAGATGTCTTCCACTTGTTATTTTGTTCCCACATATTCAACTCTGATATTCTTCTCTGCAACTTGTGCCTGTAGAAAGTGATACTTTATTGGACTGTGCTTTGTCTTGGAGTGCATCACTGGGTTCTTTGAGATATTGATTGTGCTTGTTTTATCACAATAGATTGGAATGGGATCATCATACTCAACCTGAATATATGTCAAATTTTTTTTCATCCATAGAACCTGAGTACAACATCTTGTCGCTTCAATATACTATGCTTCGGCTGTAGATAAAGATACTAATGATTGTTTTTTTCTTAGCCAAGATACTAAACATTCACCCAAGTAGAGCGTTGATCCACTGGTGCTTCATCGATCATCAATGTAATCTTCCCAATCTACATCTATGTAGGAAATAAGTAATAGATCCTTTCCTTTTGGATACCATAATTCAATCTCTTATGTTCATTTGATATATCTGAAAATCCTCTTCACTACTAATACAGGTGATTCCTTTGGTGTTGCTTGAAATCGTTCGCCTTTCCAACTTCTTGCATTACATCTAGTCTAGATGATTTCACATATAGTGAGCTACCAATCATTGACTTATATTTCCTCTGGTCTGTAGACTTTGAATCATCATATTTTCTCAATTTTCAACTGGTTTGCATAGGAGTGCTAACTGATTTGCAATCTTCCATTCTGAACCTATTTAGCATTTCTTTGATATACTTAGTTTGAGAAATAAAAATTCCTTGGTTGATTTAACATATTATAAGAGTAAAAAAGAATGATAGTTCTCCAAGTCATGACATTTCAAATTCATTTTGCATATCCTTTGCAAATTTATGGCTTAATATGTCATCAGTACTTACAAAAATAATATCATCAATATAAACTTCAAATAATAAAATATCATCTTGAGTTACCTTGATGTAGAGGTTGTTGTCTGAAGTTCCTTTTCTGAACCCTTCCTGCTGTAGATATTTATCCAATCTAGAGTACCATGCTCTAGGAACCATTTGTTCAATGTAGACTTCTTCCTCAAGTTCCACGTTCACAAAAGATGATTTCAAATCCATATCTGTCCATACGATTCAAGACTCTACTACACAACTATCCATAATTTTGACTCATATGTCACTGTACTATCATGAATTACTACTAAAAATGATTAATCTATCATATTGTACTTTTGCTAATTGAATGCACTAAATCTGTCTACTCAAATTCTGCAAGCTACTCGAAGGATGGTTCTTTGGTTTATCTCATCTATTACATAGATTCCCCCTGTCTATTATTCATATTATCTAGGAGTCTCTAAGCCAAATGGCTCAGAACAATTCCTTCTCTGAAGTGTATTCATCATCACCTTCATTAGTAGATTCATCATCTCTATGAGCTCTAACTTCTTTATTTATGTCTAGGGATTCATCTTTCACTACACTTCCTGAAATTAGAATCTCTTGAACATGTTCCTTATTTACCTGTCCTTCTTTTCTTTCAATTCTTTTACAAATCTTTCTGTATCTGACATATTTCCTTTTCTCTGTATTATTTTCTTCATCTCGTTTTATTTCCAATCTTGAGATCTATGGGACCTGGTCTTTGTTTACATGTTCTTCATGTTTTGAACAACCACTGTCAACATACCAACCACACTTCATATGCTTAGCATGTAGAGAGAGTGTGCATTCTTCATTTCTATAAGGATTCTTCTTTCTCATCCATGTTCTCTTATGAGGCTCATGTTTGTGATTGTTTTTGTTCTGTAGTGGTTCTCTAGGAGGGAATGTCATTCTACAATCTGGCCATGTGTCCAAATTTATTACACTTGTAGCATTCCACTTCAGTGCTCAATGATTCAAACATGTTGCATTTTCTTCTTTGTGTTTCACTAGGCCTTCTTGGATAACCATTTTGTGTGTGACTTTCAAATTTGTTTATGTTCCTGCTATTGGCTCTGCAATTTACAACTTTATGTCCAAAATTATTGCATGCATAACATAAACCCAAAAATATAGTTTGATACATGGGAGTTGAATATCTTATGAAAGGAGTTACTCTTATGAATCCTTCTTATTCCTGAGGCCTATTTTTTTCTGTCGGTCATTGATTCTGAAATCTAAATCTTCTCGGTGGAGGAGTGTCCCTGTAATCTTCCTTGTATGTCTTCCTATCCCCTTTATTTTTTTCTGCATAACTTTTTCGATATGTTTCTTGTTTTGTTTCTTTCGATATTGATCCATTTTTTGTCTGATTGTATCCAAGTCCAGACTTTTCATGATTATGCCTTTCACTACTAATAATGTCATCCAAAACTTTTGAGTTGTTCTACATATTTTTCTTTTGAAGATCCTTTCTCAATGTGACAATCTCTTCTTCCAAATTTCCAATGATCTTGTCTCTTTCTTCTAACTATTCTTTGAGTGCTTCTTCAACTCTTTTATATTCTTCTATTTGAACATTCAATTATGTGATGATATTCTCTAGTTCTTGAGTGTCTTCCTTCTTGTCTAGTTCTACTTGTAGCTTCTTATTTTTCCTCTTTTCTCTTCTTATAACTTCTATGGTAGTCAACAATTCTTCTCGGTAGTCAACTTATGCCTCTTCATATTCTTATTCGGTTTCTTATTTATCAAAGTCTTCTACTTCCATGAATAGAACACTTTTTGTCTCAATGTCACTGACTTCATCTTCATCTGATGAAGAGATGTCTTCTTTGGTGCATAACCTTTTCTTGAAAATTGTCTTTGTGGTTCCTTTGCCTTTATATGCTTGTTTTCTATTTGAGTAATCTTCATCATTCCCCTTATTTTTCTTATGAGGACATTTGTTAGAAAAATTACCAATACCATCACAATTAAAACAAATCAATGGAAAATTACCTTTGTATCTTTCGTTGGTTCCCTTGTTCAATCTCTTGACAAAATTGGTCATTTCTTCATCATCTTCCGAGATGTCACCGTTGTTGCTATGTTCTTTTTATTTTTTCTTCCCCTTTTTCTTTGACCTTTTGGATGCTTTGAAATTTGCTTCTTTTATATTTTGATTTTCCTGTTCAATTCTCATTTCATATTCTATGAATATTCCAAGTAGTTCGACCATGCTTATTGAGTCTATATTTGCTCTTTCTTCTAGTGTTGATATCTTAGGATCAAATCTCATAGGAAGAGATCTTAATACCTTTTGAACAATTACAGATTCTTTAATTTCTTTTCTCAATCCTATGATTGCATTTACTATTTCATAGACTCATAAGAAGTAAGCTGCAATATTCTAATCTTCCTTCATCTTTAGTTGTTCGAACTGACCTCTGTAAGTTTGAAGCTTTCCTTCTTTGAATTTTGAATCTCCTTCATAAATTTTTTGAATTTTTTCCCAAATCTCTTTAGAGGATTTACAGTGCATAAATTTGGTGTATACCAATTCACCAAGACCATTGAGAAGTGCATTTGTGGTTTTGGAATTATTTTGACTGAATTTTGTTGCTCTTTCACTTGTTGGCGGGATTGTTGGTTCTTTGTATCCATCTACTATAGATTTCCAAATTTCAAATCCCTGTGCATGTATATATGTTTTCATCCTTCTTCTACAGAATGCATACTTTTGTCCATCAAATTGTGGTATTACATGTTTATACATATTGTTACTCTCCATGATCTACTTTTTAGTGGTTATATTGATTCTTGAAGGAACCGTCTCTGATACCAATTGTTGGCTTACTCAAAGGGGGGGTGAATCTGTTATAGAGCAATAATCCTTTTTAACCACAACATGAAAGTGTTATATCAATGTAGCATTATCATCCAATAGTTGAAGAGTAAATAAACAATGAAAAATGATCAATCATACACATACACTATGACTCATCAAGATGTACCAGCATCATCAACTATAAACCTCATGTATGTACCAACTCATCAACTACTTGTCTCAACCATATACCCGACATGTACCTCAACCAAAATCCCTCATCAATTTCATCATCCAAATCTTATTTGTAACTCTGTAATAGACCTGGTGTATATGATCACATACCTACAAACCTTCCTTAACGTTAACAACAAGAGACTAGAATTTTCATCAAACTTTACTTTAGTCTCAAATGACTAGTTTTGGATTAGTCAACAACCCTAACTTGAAATAATCATAACTATGTACCTGTAATCAATAAATATCTAAAATGGTACACAATGTTATTCAATGTGTTTTGTGTCATTCCTCCAGATTTCACTACTTGGAACCTCTCAGAAAAAGGACTTATAGAAAAAATGGCATACCTTGTTGAATTTTAGCTTATTCTAGAGGGTGAACTTGTAGAGAATGCCCCGTATGGAATATTTTTTGTATGGATCTGAAAATGGTACACAGAATACTATAGACTATACTCTAACCAATACATTTTTTTTTACTAAATTGGGATCTCTTATGAAGAAGTTATGATGTTTTTACCCAAAACAGATGTTTTAGACTTGTTTTAGGACTAACAACAAACCATATTTTACAGGGAGTGTATTTCCAAACATACAATGAACCAAAATCTAAAATTTTTATCACAACTACTTCGATATGTGTCCTCAATGGCCTCCCAATTTCAAAAATGGTGAGATGACCTGTAAATAACATACCTTAGAAAGCATCATCAAAAGAATTTATCCTCCCTTCAATTTATTCCTTCTTTACTTCACCTTCCCTCTAAACTTCGGCTTAGATATCCTTTGGTTACCTCAGTCACTTGTACATATTCAATATTCTCAAGTGTGATTAAAGTGAGACAACCTTTCCTCTTATTTATACTTTCATGTAGCTTCCTCAAGGGGTTACGTTTTAACCATCTTAACCCACTTTCTTTATTTTAGGGCTAACCCACTTGTCCACTTAGTAATTTCTCCATTAAATTTATTATTTAAATAATTTATTTTGTATCCACTTTGACTTATAGTACACTCATCACTTCAGTTTATTATTTAAATTGTCTTCTAACCATATTAACCCACTTTCCTTATTTTAGGGCTAACCCACTTCTAACCATTTGTCCACTTTGTAATTTCTCCATTAAATTTATTATTTAAATAATTTATTTTGTATCCACTTCGAATTATAGTACACTCATCACTTCACTTTATTATTTAAATAATTTATTCTTTGCAACCAGTTTGACTACTTTGACCTTTTGGGGCTTCTAGATGACTCGTGACGGTTCTCCAACTTCACATGGCCATAACTCTCTAATCGTGAGGAGTTATGTGACATTACACATACCACCAGAAATGGAATGACATGTACTATCCATATATAATAGTATTACATGAAAATATATCAAAAAACATACCATTATCCATCAAACAAACTTGGGTCCATTACCCAAACCATTGTGCTACCAGAATTTGCTACCAGACATTCTTCAAGGGTTGACATCAATGACAACCAACCCAATTAATCAACACTCCTTGTGTGACAAATGTGCATTCAAACTTGTCATGGTAAACATATGTTGTTGAATAATCCTCCTTTATCCATGGTGGAGGGAAATGGATATGAGTCACTTTTAAACTATTTAAATTAAGGATTCCAAACCTTAATGAAAGCTCAACCATGAATTCATAATTCTTGTTTAAGTGAGTGCATTCATTTCTAAGATAAAATTCCAACTAATGTCAACAAGATGGATCAACATTGATGGACTATATACCACTTGATACAATTTCTATTTGATTCTCCTTATGAGATAGGAAAGAGACATATATTCCTCCTCCACAAAGATCCCAAGAATAAACATTATCATATTTACTTCCAACAATTTCAACATGTTCATCAAAATTTAGTTAAAGAGTGCTAAGAAGAATTAAAGGAGATGGAATAGACATAACTAAACATGAAAATTTGCAAGCTCGTTTATCCCATAGATGTATATTGTCATCCATGCCACATGAAAATATTTGAAACTTTACATTGTCAGAAAATGATATATCATATAAACCAATATGCTCCATAATTTGTTGCAGTGATGATTTGGTCTTCCTCTTCAACACTTCTGAAGGTTCCAATGACATGCATGTTATATCAAATAAAAGAATTTTGTTTGTGTTCAGATACACACCAAACCTATTTGGCCATTCACGCAACTAGAAAATTCCTTTTTAGAAAATTCCTTTTTAGTAGAACAAAAAGTTCTCTCAAATAATTAGCATTTTTTTAATTATTCTTGTGTGTTACCCAATTCAGGTCATCCTCCAAAATACCCATATCTTGGATTTTCAAAATTCCTCTTCGTTTTGCTAGAAACCATGCCGGAAATTCATTTTATGATGATTGCGCACATGGGAGCCAACTATGAAATTGTGTGGGTCGATGTGTTCTTACAATAACCATGAAAGGAGGGGCTTCATTTCTCCACAATTTTCCATGTCAATAGAGTTGGAACCATAGTTAAGTTTCATGGACCCCCTTGTTTGTTAACAATCGAGCATGCTAGGGGATGTGATTAAACAATGACTCTTGGATATCCTTTTAAACAAATCTATCATAACTCCTTTCCTTTGATTTTTTATTCTTTTGATATTTTCTACTTGATACCACCATGCATGTTGGTGTTTTGTTATATGATTATTTTAGTGCTTCAATATTTGAATTGTAATAGAAATAATTACCAAAAAAATTTACCAAAGAGTTTTTATTTTTATTTTTTTTAAATTGACATATATTTTGGATTGGAGCTACAAAGGGTTTTGACCATGGAAAAATAAGAAAACATATTTTACAAAAAATCTAAACTTTGGAAGACTAGATAATAACAAAACTTACGATATGACAATATAATTTAAAGGAATAAACGTAAGATGATATGTAATTGGTACTATCTTTGAAATGAGGGAAAGACCAAACTCGACGTTATGATAGAACAAAGACCAATATAATTCTTTTAAGGACCATAAACCAATATAATCCTTTTAAAAGTGATGAGTAGGAAAAGGTATATCACAACAAGACTTATCTGGATCAAGGACTCTAGATGACAGGACATAGGAAGGTCATTCCAAAATTTCAAAAATTTGGTGATGTAAATTCATGTTACAACAGGGACCACGGTAAGGAGGGAGTCCTTGGGGTTTTCAAAACATGAGTGGTTATATAAATGATCAACATTTAGATGAAGAATTGTTTTTTTCAAGTAACATAGATGGATTTAAGACTATTAACATAATTGTTTCCACAAAGGGAGAGCTAGACGGTAGCCCTTCAAATTATTCCTTCCATATTTTGTTAAGGAAAAATTAAAAAAAACGAGGATTCTCTATTGGTTGAATTTCACTCTAAAGAACTTTATAAGGGTCCTATTAAAACAAAAATAATTCTTCTCATTCATAAACTGGGTAACTATAAATAATAATAAAATCTCAATTAATCTTATGCAGTTTGTATCATGTTTAATATATATAAATATAATGTTGAACTCAAGCATATTCCTATGCTATTAATATGTTATACAAATGTCAATCTTTGAGATCACACTTTTTTCATGAATTTCTCTATTTATGTTACTTAGGAAAACTCCACATAGAAACCTTAATTTCTATTAAAATAGATGTACAATGATAGTTGTTGTTGTCATTTCCTACTCTTTTTGAGAGTTACCAATAAAACTATATTATCTTGTTTATAAGAAAACTAGGGTTTTAATTTGTAAATAAAATTAGGGCATTAACTTTGCTACAAAGTTTTGTAATTTCTTCAAACATATCATATACACACCCAAAGTACACATAATTCAAAGAGATAACAGGGGAATTTTACTATTACGGGATCACTGAATACAAATTTATAAGCATAAATGGCTACTATGGTAGTTGCAATACATCAATAATAACAAATATAACCTGGAACAATTCCCAATCTCTTCAAACAGAACACCAAAGATGAAACCGGACTGAAGATCCATTGGAAACCCTAGATGGATTCCCCTCTTTGTTTAAATAGGGTGGATAGTTTCACCACCGAAGCCAAACTCCAATGAAATGGATTTTCTAAAACCCTAATGAAAACTTTGGCTCACTGATAAATCTACAAGAAATAATCACCAAATATGACATGCCCAAATGAATTGTTCTTCTCTCCTTTTAAAGGCTCATTGGATATTTCTATAGAGATATGACTTGACCTCCTCAAAGCTTCTAGAAGATCACTTTTTAATAATGTGACTTTATAATGTTTATCTTTTGTTTAAGACACTTCAAATTAAATAATAATTAATAAAATATTAGTTGTCAAATTAAATTTAGACAACATAACTAAATAATTAACTAAATATTTAGCCCGTAGGGGTGTTGACCGATTGGCAAGTGCCATGTAAATGGAAGGAAATATGTAAAAAGAGGTCTCAAGTTCGATTCTCACCCCTATTTATCCGGAGATGTGCTTGCGGGTGGTGCGATTTTTCCTAGGGGTTATAAGGCAGCCGACAATATTCGACCTTGTGTCACGCGAGTACGATAATGTCATTGTTACGCATTCCCTAGTTACAAAAAACAAAATTTAACTAAATATTTAATTTTTCTAAGCTCGCCAAAATTGGGACATTACAAATCCTCCTACCCCAAGATTTATTGTCCTCAATAAATGTTATCACAATTTGATGCTCGGTTGACTAAACGGGTCTCAAAGTGATACCTGGGTCCCATACCATGTTGGAAAATGTGAAGCATCCTCTACTCATAGAATGAATTTGCAAGGTGAAATCACAAGATTTTGTCTAAATACCCATGATCAACCAAGAAATCATAAAATCAATCATATCCTCAGAAGACTGTTCCTCCCAACAATCAAATCTATGTAAACCATCAATCCCATCAGTGTCAATTTATCAAGATGTCAACAACTGCGATCCTAGAGTCCCATATTGATCTCAAAGAGATGCCGCCATACTGACACTGCACCAATTTGATCATAATCGTCTGATCATCATACTCAGACTGGCTCTCAACATCCGTCAATCCAGAATTGTCCTCGATATTGATGATAAAATCAAGCAATCTATTAGGTGGCCTCCCTAGAGGAGAATCCCAGAAGCTCCATCATACACCACACCATGTGTCCTCCTACATCATATGGTATCCTGTATGCACTACTGAACCCAACACTCTATTGACAATGGTTGGATCTATATGCCAGAGTGTTTCCATATATGTCATGTATTTGTCCACCCAATCCGAGTATATGTATATCTCCTTGTAGTTTGGTCCACAAGGAATGTACTCTACCATCTCCTCCATAGTTAAACCATGAGCCTCTAAGGTTCTCTCCAAAGAAAAAATCATCATGGTCCTCGCAATGCCAATCAACATTGCAAACCAAGCTATCAATCTCCTTAGGTACATGCATCTCTGAATTCTCCTAATCTTGACTCATCATAAGAGTCTCCTCCCTCAGATCATGTGTTAGGCTCCCTCTCTGAGCTCTCATGTGTCACTGTTGCCAAACATGATGGAGTATTTGACATAAGTGGTGAAGAGAATTCCACACTCAACTGATAATGTAGATCCTCAACCTCTCATTCCTTTTCCTCTACAAACTTGAGAGAAAGGTCCCTATCCATAAATAACTGCAATTAATATGACTTCAGTTGTTATAGTACCTCCATGATGATGTGAAACTTGGCCCTAGTGACTCCACCTACTATATCAGTTTGTCTCTATTCCATCTGGGCTCTCCACACAATATCCTCAATGAACCTATGGGCTCCATTGGTTCTGGTCAACACCAGTGTAACCTGATCCTCGGTCACCAATAAGTGATCCTCCAAATCATACAGTGATAAAGGCCTCTTCCCTATCGTGTCCAACTAGCCTGATTTGTCATCTATAATATTTCTCCCCTCATCCTCATAGTAGGAATCATAAATAGGGACTGGATATGGCTACTCCTCATACATATGTTCTATATCAACTCCATCCTCACTTGCAATCCAAATACATGTGTTATCCTTACCATCACCGATGCTAGTATCTTGGGCTCCACCGGTCAATGAAAATTTTTCACTGGATGTTGTTTGTCGTTCCCCTCATAGTCATCATCGATGGGAGCAAATGATTCCCTCTCCTTGTTACTAGTGACAATATCCATCAACAAACTAGAATCAAAGATCTCATCAATGTCTATCATTAGTTCATATTCCATGTACACATCCCTATCACACCCAACTACATTCTCCAAACAGTCAACTTGAGCCTTTCCCAAGTACCTGTCATTATATGGTTAAGAACATCTGTTTCCTCTTAAGAGGTCACATGTTCAAATCTAGAGGGGGGTAGGGTATGTATACCTTCGTAGACTTTACCAGTCAAATTGTTGGGTGGAGGGGGGTCCCTTGTCCCACAAACAAGGGGGTCTCATACACCAATTTGGTGTGCTGGCTTGGTCGTGACCTTAAAAATAGATTATTATTATTATTATTATGTGATGTTTTTGCTTCATAAATGATTTTGGATCCTTTTACCACCTACCTGAACCATTCTGGATGTTCTATAAAGGTTGTTAAATTTTTCTGATACTCTTGCATAAGCTGCACAAGTTTTTCTCTAAGTTCTTCAAGGGTTTTCATCTTTCTGAAATCCAATTATGTAATACACTCCCTACGTTTCTGATATAGAAATTGTACTACTAATGCAATTTTCCCCTCATTGTTGTATAAATAATGGGTAATACCCCTTTCCTTACTATTGGTATATTATATGTTTTCTTGGTTGAATGCTTTCGTCAAACAGATTGCAAACATTGTAAGACTCTATTTTTATTGTTGATATGTTTAATGTTTGTTGTTGATGTGTTTGATGTTTATTTGTTTGAGACATTTTTGGAAAAACAGTTCTCAATGGTCCCATATTTTATTTGGCCGACACAACCGAATTTTATGGCATTCAATATAGAAGGTAATGATTACATGTGATGGAAAATGGTAATAACATTATTCAACCTGTTGTGGAAACAACTAAAACAACAATTATATATATATATATATATATATATATATGGACAACAATACATGTGCAACAATAATCTCCTTTTAAACACCACCAGTCAGTAGATATGTGGTTCAGTTTGATGAAGATATTAGATGGAATGATGACAACTCCAACAATGTACTATAACAACCCTTAGAAACAACCAGATCTACACTTGAATGGTATATTTGTTAAGGAGAAAAGTGTTGGGCAGTGTTATATCAACATGCACTAATAAATATCACTTCTAAAGCTCCCACGATTTCACAAATACTTATGCACCCTCTTACTCAAACCCACACAATCTCGTAGTATTGTATTGGATCCTTGTTGAGGTTCCCACATCCTGCAAATAATGTCATGGTCTTCCCCTTTTGCTACCACGAGTTGGTTATAGAAGTGTGCCCCTCTTTCTAACCTCCCACAAACTAAAAATTGAATCCCTTACCCTCTTTAAGTCTTCCTACAAGCTGAGTATGGAATTGTTTCCCAAGAGTTAAGATGGTGATGAAGAATGGAAGATGATTTGTATTCCAATGATCTTCATAACTCTGAAAAATACAAGATTTATCTTGAATATGTGGCCACCGGGTTGATATTGTTTTGGATGGAAATTAGAGGCAGTGTTGACTATAACAAAAAGAAATCTCCTTATATTCACCACTATAAAAATGAGTTTTCCACCGATATTCCACCCCTTGTGATATTCAACGTCTTCAATAAAGAATGGACCCCTTCCTCATGACCCTTCAACCCAACTTGGTCACAACTCGCCCAGCAAATGAGGTAACTTCTCACAACAAAACAAATTGTGCCTAAATTGACCCCAATAGCTACCAAATCCACCTAGAAGGAGACTCGACCCTCCGACAAAAGAAATCGAGCCATTCAAGGAGGAAAAAAACAATGTAAAATGCCACCCTTTAAATTTCTCGAAACTCCCACCCAAATTGCAAAGTTTTATTTAAGTTTGGTCTCTAAGGTATTCTTTCAAATAGTTTACTCACTAACTCTTGTAGATGCAATGTTGTGTGTTCCAACAGTGATATTTACTCAAGAAATTTGAATACAAGTGCTCCTCTTTGCCAATAAAAGAACAGTAACACACCATCTATAATAATCATATGACAGCAGAAAGAATTGGAATTATATCCCATTCATTTACTACATAAAAATGAGAAATAATCATGCTACAACAAGTTATCATTGATACATAATTGACCTCATAACAATGGCACTAAAGAGATCTGATATAGATGAGAATAATTGTTGTAAGTCTAATTCATATGGACTTGTCCTTCCTATCAAATGTGAAATATAGCTTCAGCCACATAAGGGTGACCCCAAAAAACATACAAAACAACTCTTGCAATGGAAGATATAACCCAACACTAAAGAGGAGTGATATTCCTATCAGGAATATGAGGATAAATGCACCCAGTCTAAGTGGAAATACACCTAGCTTGAAAGAAACTATGTGGAGCCTCAATATGCAGTGCCACACAAGGTAAATATTCTTACTTTCTTCAAGAATATGTGCTCTATTCCCAAATCTCTATATTTTATCTTCAAATATGCACCCAACCACTGTTATTTTTTCCTCCCTTGCATAACCGATGCACCCAAATTATGAAATAAGTGCCTCTAGGGAAGCAATTCAACCCTTAGAGTGGGAAACAGTCCCTGGGGTACTTCAGACAACCCCCAACTAAGTATCTGGCCAACACAATGAAATATTCTCCTCCCAAGAGAATCTCAACCCACAAAGCAATGAACTCAGCCGCCACATTGGAAATGTATTCTCCCTCAATTTCTATTGAACTTGCTCCAGCTTGAAAAAAACATTCATTCCACACATTGGTGCATTTCCTCTGTTGAAAC
Source organism: Picea sitchensis (assembly GCA_010110895.2). Taxonomy (NCBI): domain Eukaryota; kingdom Viridiplantae; phylum Streptophyta; class Pinopsida; order Pinales; family Pinaceae; genus Picea; species Picea sitchensis. The sequence continues at coordinate 10,627 of SNQJ01S0202788.1, read as the reverse complement.
TCAACCCAAGTGCCTAGTCCAATGACAATGTAAAGAGACATTTCTATCGTCCAAATCTAGGGCCTGGACTCGGCATACAGGTGAATGCAAACAATAGCACGATTTCTCTTACAAATAGTGTGATTTCTTCTTCATAATGGCGGTTTGATTCATTCATATAAAATTATGATTTATAAATCAAATCTACCTTTGTATCCATGTGGAGAAGTGTTCCCCAACTAGAGAGGAATGACACTCCACTTAGAAATAATGAAGTCACAAACCGAAGAAGACTCTGTCATATATAGAGACTAGTCCCAAATCGAAAAAGAATATCATCCAAGAATGAGGGAATTTGACCCACAAATTTTGTGCCCAAACATACAAAATATATACCACCAAGGAATTAGAAGTATGTTGGATTAGATATATCACTTGACCTTTACGCAGTAGCAGTTTATCTCAGTTTTGTGCTAAGAGGGAAGAATCACTTTTCTGAAATAATCTCCAAAACCCTCCTGAAGAAAAATTCTCAAACCATGAAATTGGAATTGCACTGAATGGATATCCTCTTCACCAAAAAATAAACCAAAATATGAAGCAAACCCTCACAGTTGTCGATGATCATTCTACGATACCACTATATTATCGCGTTTACAAGAAAACTAGGGTTTTAATTTTTAAATCAAATTAAGGAATTAACTTTGCTACAAACCCTTGTAATTTCTTCAAACATATCATATACACACCCAAAGTACACATAAATTGAAGAGATAACAAGAGAATTTTACTATTATGGGATCATTGAATACAACTTTATAAGCATAAATTGTTGTTATGGCAGTTGCAATACATCAATAAT
>SNQJ01S0202787.1:0-16730 GCA_010110895.2 Picea sitchensis | reverse complement strand
CACCTTTAAATGTTTTCCTTAAATTTCTTTTGAATTTTCCTCCTTTCTTTGTATGAAGTGCAAGAGCATGATTTTCTTCTGAGGAGTCTTACACTCCTCTATTTTTTATTCTAAGTTATTCTTGGGTACAATCTGTCCATAGACGATAAAAAGTTGGTAGAGTTTCTCTTCCACTGATACTCTAAAGAAAAGGCTACCACGATTTTGGAAGGTTCTGAAGATTGGTTAAGACAAGTTCTCTATCAGACATGATTTCTCCAATGGTCTCTAGTTGTTCTTTAATCTCTGATAACTTCATAAAGAAGATGGAAATTGTTTCACCCTTCATCATCTTGGTACTTTGAAGCTGGCTCTTTAAGGTAAGAGCTCTGAGGGTGTTTTCACTTTCAAACATTTCTTTTAAGGCTTCATACATATCATAGGTTGTCTTCAGGTTGGAAATATGAGGTAAGAGGTGATCTCTTATTGAGTAGATGATTAATTTTCTTGCTTTAATATCTTCTTCCTTTCTTATCTTCTTCTTTATATCTGTAGTTGTGGCTGGTAGGGTTTTAGTTACCACATCCAAGAGTTCATCTTCTTCAAGGGTGACTTGAAGCCTTGATTTCCAGTAGCTGAAATTGCTTGCTCCATCAAGACTATCTTCTACTAAGGCTTTGTTCTTCATTTGATTGGTTTCTTCAAATTCTCGCCAACTGGATTTTGAAAACCTAATGATTAGGTTGAATTAGTAACCTTGGATTATGTTGGACTTATGACTACCAAAAATCAACTTGATAGTGTCCCAAAGATGCTTGCTGATTTAGGAGAAAAGTTTCTTCAAAAATCTAGAATTAATATTTTGCAGAAAATTTTGGCACCTTAGAAACCCTAGGGCCAAAAATCAAAATTTCTCAGAATTTCACTTTGAGAGCTTCTAGAGATGCACTGGAGGAGGTCGTTATCTATATCTGTAGCTATGGCTGGTAGGGTTTTAGTTACCATCCAAGAGTTCATCTTCTTCAAAGGTTAATTTAAGCCTTGATTTCCAGGAGTTGAAATTGCTTGCTCCATCAAGACTATCTTCTACTAAGGCTTTGTTCTTCATTTGATTGGTTTCTTCAAATTCTCGCCAACTCGATTTTGAAAACCTAATGATTAGGTTGAATTAGTAACCTTGATTATGTTGGACTATGACTACCAAAAATAACTCTAAGATAGTGTCCCAAAGATGCTTGCTGATTTAGGAGAAAAGTTTCTTCAAAAATCTAAGATTAATATTTTGCAGAAAATTTTGCACCTTAGAAACCTAGGGCCAAAAATCAAAATTCTCTGAATTTCACTTTAAGAGCTTCTAGAGGTGCACTGAAGGAGTCCAGACTGCCCAAAAATTTTCACTAGCTGGCCCAAGTATTAAGGGTTGAATCACCATTGAAAAAGGTCAGACGTAAATTTTCCGAAACCCTAGAAGAGACGTGACTAAGAATGCTAGGTAAGGTGAGATGAGACTGGTGGATGTTTGTGTAATGGGGTCTTCAAGAACTATGCTCTGGCTGCCCACAAGTTGATTTTCTAACAATTCATGTTAAGCATGAATTTCATTCCATTTTTATCATTTAACCATAACCATAAATGTTGCAAAGAACCAAGATCACAAGAAGAAGTACCCATGCACAAAGAACACAAGAAGTATCCCGGAAACCCTTCTCAACAAGTAAACAAACTCAGCCTAAATCCTTTGATATACCCAAGGGAAATAATTCCCACCATCAAGATAAACCCTAACACACAAAAGAGTGCTCAAACCCTAGAATACTAGCCTAAAGAGAGCATTTTTCCCAAGGAAGTGTACTCGCTGAAATTTCCAAACCCACTTGGAAAGTATATGTTTCCTCAATGGGAAATTTACCTTTACTTATACTAACATGAACCTATCAACATAAGTGTCTATTGGCAAAACAAGTTGAGCTTTCCCACTAACTTTCAATATAATTAATATTAACCAGACACTATATTTTACATTACTCACCACATTGTTGTGGAATAACCCGTAATTTTACATTGCAATTGGGGTTACAGGAAGGTCTAACTTTGTACAATATATCAAAGGATATGATACACCCACTAGTGTTCATCCACTAGCGGCACATCCACAGGGATGTCCAAATATCTATCTATCTCACTGCGTCTCACAAAAAAAACCACACTCACTAGTGCTCAAACACTAGAATCACGTTCACCTATGCTAGTCCAAAGGCACGTCCACTCAAAAGATATTATTTCCCACTACATTACACAAGAGAATCATCTAGATTTTCTCATCAACTTTGTTGCTCAGAGGAGGCTAACACATCATCTTCATTTTATTCTCATGACGATTCACCCAAAGTGTTGGGGTTTCACATCGCTCACTCCTCAGGCTTAGCCACAACACACGCCCAACTCAAGAAATCGCTTTCCCATAGGATAATCATCTGAATTTATTCTCAAATCTCTGTAAGGAGTAGGCCATCTCTACATTCCATCTATGTCTCAAATAGGAACCACATACCTCTTGGGAATTTCTCTTAGGTTTGTAATCGAGAATATATCCTATAAACAAGAATATCCGCCATCTCACATGTTTGTGTTAGAGAATGTCTCACATAGCTACAATCATCAAAAAATAGCCCACTCAATATTCAAGGTGAACAACACCAATTTCCTACCCTTTCACAAGGAGTCTTGCCAATATTTTCAGAAGATGGAGTGATGGATCCAAAGAGACATTTGGATCAATTCTTGACTATATGTGAAATTAATTCACAGGAACATGATGACGTAATGGTGAGAGTTTTTCAGCAAGCATTGACAATCCCAGACTATGAATGGTACATGTCTCTTCATGCCCAGTCAATTTTATCATTTGATGATTTGGGATACTATGTTCATGACCATGCACTCACCCCCAGTTTCATACCATACATTTCTCACACATTTCACCCAAATCCATTGAAAAAGGGTGAAAGAATTAGAGTTCAACTTATGATTTTTTAAGATGTTTAATCATATTCTAGAAGAGAAAAAACCAAATGCTCTTGTTATACTCAGATGCTATAAGAATGCATTGTCAGCAAATGTAAAGTATGCTATCAGAGCTTCACAAATAGAATATTTATATGGAGCTATGCATAAAGCAACGAAGATGGAATAAATTATGATTAGGGAAATGTTGATCCTGAGATCATCCTCAAGAAAGTTCAAAGGAAAATGGATAATCTTCCTATATCAAGTCAAGGAGCATCAACCTCAAGGAATGTTGAAAAACGAGGAGTCGATGGGGGAATATTCCAGGGTGTTATCCCTAATGTAAGAAGTGATCCATCCAAAACCCAAGAAACAAGGGAAAAAATGGAAATAGCTCAAATGAATAGAACTATTCGACATGTACAGAACGCGCTAAGAAGATTGAGAAGAGATGAAAATTTTGTCTCGGAAAATCAAAACCCATGAGTTCATGCTCATGAGCAAAGATGAATTCCTATCAAGAAGCAAAGAATAAGAAATGATATTAAATGAATAACATAGGCCAAGGGCACCTAGAGTAGTGTCAAACCCTAATGTTGTTGTGTTGGAAGAAACTCTTGAGGAAGAAAATCTTGGAGATCTTGTCCAAGAATTAGACATCATCCAAGATGAAATTTTGGAATCAGTACAAATGGATGAAGGGGAATCATCCTTACATTTTAATGAACAAGAAGAGTCTAATATCTTTCAAGAAAATATTGTCCAAACAAGAGCACAAGGAAACAAGTTCATGTCAAAAGAGGTACTAGAAAAGGAAAAGACAAAAGCAAATCAAGCAGAGACATCAAAGCAACAAATTATTACTAGCCATGAAAAGACTCCACAACCGATGACTTATAATGTGATTGATTATTTATCTAAACTTAGAATTAATTTTCATTTTATGGAAGTATTCAAGATACCAAAACAAAGGGAAACTTGTTAAGGATACTTGATGACTCACATACAAGAATGGAAGTTGAAGAGAATTTAAACAAGAAAAAAACTTCATCACCAAGTCAACAGTGTAAAGTCGAATGCTCTACATTAGCATAAAATCATGATGTTGTATTGCACAATTGTTTAGTTGATAGTACTAAATATCATGCTTTGTCGTATCATGCAATTGGAATGGAATGTATGAAGCATTATGAGACTAGGGAAATAATTTATGCTATTGAATCAAGAAAGTTCGCAGCCTTTGGGGAGATTAAATATTTTTGTGCATGATAACTATCACCCCTCGCCACTCTACATGATAGTTTTTACTATTATATTGGTAGATCTACCTCCAGCATGTGGAGATTTTCTTGGTAGAGATTGGTGTTTGTTGATTGGAGGTTATATCATGAACGATGGATTTTGTATGATGTTGCCTCACAAGGATGGAACAATGGTTAGAGTTCCTAGAGAAGTTAGAAATAATGTTTCCTTCAAGAAGAAAGAGAATGAGTTAATGCAACATTATATTGACGTTGGAATTGGAAACTATGTTGTTCTCAATCCATCAACCCAAAGACTTCAAAGAAAGAAAAGAATTATTTTCAAGGATTATGGAAGATGTCCTTGATGGTTCCTATTCCAAATATGGAAATGGAGAAAGGATCATTTTTAAGAGCCCTAAATGTATTATACACCCACATGCAATCAAACTTGAATTTCCATGCACTAACAATGACATGGAATATGAAGCACTAATTCAAGGTATTATTTCCCTCTGTAAATGATAGTTGAGAACTTGTTGATCACTGGTGATTCAGAATTGACCATCAATCATATTAGAAAGAAATACAAGATCAAGAAGGAAAAATTAAAATGTTATGCAAGGAGGATTTCAGAACTCATGGATTCCTTCAAAACTTTTAATATATCTTTCATCCCTAGAGAAAATAACCAAAAGGTAGATTCATTAGAAGTAGTCGCATCCCTTTTCAACACAGAGGATTCTCAAGTAAAAGGAACTTATCATGTAAGGACTATATTTCGACATTCAATTCCAAATAACCAAGAATACTTACAAGTTTTTTAAAATGATGAGTATCTTGTAAATTTTCTTACTGATGATGACCCCATAACTTCTAGTGATATAGAAGAAAAACCCACTGTGGAGAAATTGAACGGAATCATAAAAATTACCTCGAAAGCATATTAGTTTGGAATCCCTCTTTACGAGAGATAATCAACAAAAATTTCAAAACCACTATAAGAACTCTCTATCACGAAGGTCCAAGAAACACAAAAGATAAACATCAATACTCTTGAATCTCCAAATTATATAAACTTGGGTACCAATTGCATCAGTGAAGAGATTGATAAATACACCCCCTCGTTAGAAAAACAGGATCATGAGCAATAAAATAAAACAAATGCGTAAACAAAACACATAAGACACACAATACAAGAGAGACACATACTAATGTTGGTTCACCCAATGTGGCTATGTCCACCAAAGAAATTGTCAGTCCTTCCTTTATTATTATCCAAAGTATCCAGCAAATGAAGGGATACAACCTACAGCAAAACCCGTTGTAACTTCCTCTTCTTTCTCTCACAGTCTCCTCTCTCAGAATACAATATTCACCATCATCCATATCTACAATACATTTCCCTCATAAAAGAGGGTTGCCTTCTAGGACAAAAAACCCTAACATAATCTCTATCGTTAGATCTGTGACCTTATAATGAACGGTCTAGATTTACAATGAAATTACAATATACTTTTACAAGGCAATTTTTGCTTCGGGGGCCCTCTTGCCCCCAGACCCCCCAACCGGGGGGATAGCCCCCCCGGACCCCGCAGAGGGGGTACCCCCCCTCTACACTCCCCCATGTGGAAGAGTGTACATACTTCTGGGGTGTAAATACTTCATGGGGTATAAACACGGCTGAAAGCAAGGACCTCTGAATCAGGAAGATAATCAAGCTCCACACCCAACACACCCAACTTTTTAAATATTTTCAAGATATTTTCGAATGGAGTTATGATAATTTGAAAGAATATGATAAATCAATATTTCAACATATCATACCTTTGAAAGGATTCAAGCCATTCAAACAAAATTTGAGAGTGATAAGTCCTAAGAGAAAGCCTCTAGTAAAGATAGAAATTGAGAAATTAAAGAAAGCTAGTATAATTTCTTCTATTAGACATTCAGACTAGCTTCCAAATCTAGTAGTGGTGAGGAAAAAGACTGGTGAAATCCTCCTTTGTGTTGATTTTAGGGATCTTAATTGAGTTAGCATAAAAGATAATTACATGTTTCCTAATATGGAAATGTTTCTTCAGCAAGTCACATGGTATGCATTAATGTCTAATGGGTTTTCAAGCTATAACCAAGTCCTTGTGGAAGAGGAAGATAGACCAAAAACAATGTTTGTAACACCATGAGAAACTTACACTTATGTCAGAATGTGATTCGGATTGAAAAGCACAGGTGCAACATTCCAAAGAGCGATGGATCATTATTTCAAAGACTTCATTGGAAAATTCATGGTTGATTACCAAGATGACCTAATTGTCTATTCGAAATCAAGAGAAATACACATTAGACATATCAGACAGATCTTTGAAAAGTGTAGAATATATGGAGTATCATTGAATCCCAAAAAATATGTGTTTGTTGTAACAGAAGGAAAATTGTTAGGCCATGTTGTAAGTAAAGGAGTATATATTGACCTAGAAAGGATCAAAGCAGTAATGACCTAAATCCCCCAACATCAAAAAAGGGAGTGAAGACTTTCTTTGAGAAGATAAAAAATTTCTGACGATTTGTCCCCAATTATGTTACCATTGTCAAGTCAATAAATAAGTTGTTGAAGAAATATCAAAAGTTTTAATGGATACTAGAAATTCAAAAGGCATTCATAGAAATTAAGCAATCCATTACTACTACCCCTATGCTTGTTAGTACATATTTTGATAAGGAGTTCATATTGTATTCATTTGCTTCACATGAAACCATTGTCTCTATCCTTACCTCAGAAAAATCAAAAGCGAGAAGAACTCTCAATTGCTTTTATGAGTAAAATTTTACATGTCTATGAGTTGAATTACTCAATCATTGAAAAACAAGTTCTTTCTCTAATTAGAGAAATTTCTCATTTCATAACATACATTCTATTAACTCATATCATTGCTTATGTTCCCCATTCACCAATCAAAATTCTTTTGAAACAACAACTCAGGGAAGAAAGATGGGAAATCTAGTTGGCCAAACTTCAAGAATATGATTTAGAAATCAAACCCTTGAAACTTGTCAAATGACAAGGTTTATGTAAATTCATGACAGGGATCAAAGTTGTAAGTATTTCTCCTCCCAATGGATTTGATGTTGTAGTTCAAGGAACAAGTTTGGAAAATTCTGAATGGTATAAGCATATAATCTTTTATTTAAAATCTGGTCAATTTCCTTCTGAAATTTCCTCAAAGAGAGAAGAACTTTGAAAATTAAAACAAATCATTATGTTATAGTATCTAGAGCATTATTCAGACGAAATTTTGATGGTGTATTGTTAAGATTACTGGATCATTCAAAATGTATGGAAGTAATTCAAGAATTTCACAATGGGGTTTGTGGAGGACATTTCTCACCAGTTGTGACAGTCCACAAAATCATTTGAGTTGGTTTTTATTGGCCAACTATGTTCAAATATTCCTACGAATTTGTTCGAAAATGCATCCCATGTCAGATTTTCTCAGGAAAAATGAAAAAAGTTGCAATGTCATTACAGACAACAATGGTGGAGTAACCATTTTCTCAATGGGGTTTAGATGTGATTGCTCCAATAAATCCTAAATCTAGCAAGGGTCATTCATATATCATCACAACAACTGACTATTTTACAAAGTGGCAAGAAGCAGTGGCTTTAAGAAGCATTAAATATTTTATGTACAACTTCTATAGGAAGGGTCGTACAACAGTGAATGTTGGTCGTACAGAAAGAGAAAGTCACAAAAATCGAGGCAGCCGGCTCTATTATATTTTCGCACGATTTCCAAGATAGTTTTTCTAGAGTATTACGTCCAACATGGTATTGTATTGTACATTAGCTCCCTGGCATGATTTTCTATGCGTTTTGTGGTTGTTTGTTGATTGTATTGGGTCGTACATGTCGTACAAGCAAGGCATTCTATTCAAAACACAATTTGGCTCTATTTTCTAGAGGGATATTCTGTTGGAGAGTGAGATAAGTTTGTTTATTTCATGTTGATATTTTTGTTGTTGTAAATCTCTGATTTTTCCTAGAGATAAAAAAGAAATTATTCCTTAAGTTATCATTTATTTTCTTTGATCTCTTCATGGTGCATAGCCCAGAATTTTGGTGCTAAATGTGTGATTTTGTCTGCGGATAAAGAGTTATTTCCGCTGTTATTTTATTTCAAAACTTATTCTATTATTATTTATGCTCATAAAGTACAACATAGTGGTTGTTGAAACTTTGTAGGAGGCTGAAATCTGATTGATTTTAAGTGTATGTCTAAAATAATATATATTTTCCACATGGTATCAGGGCAATTGCTTTGAAGTTCAGTGGACAGTTTGGCACTTGGGACATCAACTTATTTGCTGAGATATTTTCTTGAAGAAGGGGAAAGAAGGTTATTTGTCAAGTGGACAAATATTACCTCCAGCATAAGGTATGAAGATAGGTTGGAGGGCATCTCCAACTACCTGCAGTGGAAGGTGAGAATAACAAGTGTTCTCAAGGAGAACAAGTTGTGGTCGTTTGTAGACACCATCGTGCCAGTACCTGCATCACATCTCATAGCTATAGATGTTCATGAAGTGAAGGAAGCCAAGACTCGGAGAATAATTTTGGACGAAGTCAGAGACCACCTTATTCTGCACTTGGATGAGAAGAATACAACCAAAGATATGTGGGATGCACTAAAGGGTTTGTATGAGGCAAAGAACAAGAACTAGAAAAACTGTCTTCGAGACAAGCTCCATAGTACTAGGATGGCCAAGGGAGAGAGTGTGGCCTCCTACCTCACCTGGGTTGCACAGGTGAAGGAAGAGTTGGCGGTTGTTAGAGAATGTATTCAAGACTCAGAGTTGGTGTGTATAGCCCTCAAAGGATTCACCAAGGAGTGGGAGGTTTTCATGAAGTGTGCGGTGGGGAGAGAGAAGCTCCCTGACTGGAGCAGATTGTGGGATGACTTTACACAAGAGGAGATCCATGAGGGATCTTAGGAGAAGGCATTGGATGGTGCAGACGACAAGAACGTTGCTCTTTGTTAAATTTAGAGCTGCAATTAAGTTCTTTTCAATTTACTAGACAATAATAGCATAAGCAGGATCACTGAGAGAAACACAATCACAAGGTACACAACATTTATCCCGAGAAACCCTCATGGGGGAGAAAACCTAGAAAAAACTTCCTTAATATAGATTTCCAATAGAATGACAAGATAAAAGACAAGACCACCAAGAATAACCAATATTGAGCATGTTCCTCTCTATCCTTCTTCTAGAAACTACAGTTATCTCCCAAAATATGCGCACTAGATGAGTGGTTGACTGAGAGTGAGAGAATGAGGTGTTAGTCTCTCTTATTTATAATAGTTGAGGAGCGCTAGGGTTGTGTATTTTCATCAAGCAAGGCCGACTTCCTCACTTAGTGGCTAAAACCACTTTAATTATCCCTAGGGGTCGACTTCTCAATTATCATCATTTGATTAGGGTTTGACCAATCCAAAAAAGAGGATTTGTTCATACATAAGTCCCGACATGATCAATCCACAAAAGGGGATTGATCTATTTAATAATAACTCAATGATAATTAGAATATACTTCACAGTTACAATAATTCAACACCCCCACTTAACAAGAAGGGTATTCTGCAACATCATCATCCAGAGAGAGAGAGGGAAGCAAAATCATCGGCGTCTGGAACACTGACTGGCATATCTATAAATCATCGGAATATTTTCTCATCATCAATAACATCATTGTTCACAACATGGGGCTGGAATAGTATCAGCATCAACATTCACAGGATGGAGCTGGAATAGCATCATCATAATCATTCACAGCATGGAGCTGGAATGGTATCATCATCATCATTATTTGCATCAACATCAATTAGTATAACACTAATACAACATCATCAGCCAATACAATACTGATACATCATCATCAACATCTTCAGCATGAATTTGAAGTAGCAACATTATCATCATCTTCAGCATGAAGATGAAGTAGCACCATCATCATCATCATCAGCATGAATCTGAAGTAGCATCATCATCATCATCTTCAGCATGAAGCTGAAGCATCAACATCAATAGGATGAAGCTAAAATAATAATATCACCAACATGAGGTTGGTACACCAACATCAATAGCATGAGGTTGGAGCAACATCAACAACACAAGGCTGAGACAACAACATCATCAACATGAGGTTGAGATAACAACATCATCAGCATATGGCAACAGAATGAGGCAGGTGTAACAACAACATTTTGTGGTACTCTAAAACTCCCTAGGGATCTGCCCATGAATCATAAGATTCCCTAGGATATAAAATCCTAATGGAGCTACCACATGGTACTCTGACAGAATGTACTTACCGAACCTTTGAGATCTGCCCAAGAATCATAAGATTCCATGTGATTATAAAAATGATAACGGAGCTACCACTACTGACCATAGCGGGCATATACATGCACAGGTACTCTGACAGACCATCCTTACTGGACCTTAAGGATCTGTCGAGGGATGATCAGTCCCCTAGGATATAAAATCTTAACCGAGCTACCTGTTGTTGGTCAAGATACCATAGTATCATCAGCATCACTCCCCCTTTCGAGGGAGGTCCTTTCGRACTATACCAAGCTTGTCTCGAAAGTATTCAAACTTTACACGAGACAAAGGCTTAGTCAACACATCTGCAACCTACTCATTTATGCCAACATATTGGAGATTTATAGCTCCCCTCTGCACCATATCATGAATTGTAGTGATACTGGATTTCTATGTGCTTCGACTTGTCATGGAACACATGGTTCTCCATCATCTTTATGCAACTCTGGTTATCACATAGAATCATGGTTGATTCCATCTCCATATCAAATAGACCTGTCAACAACTTCCAAAGCCATATGGCTTCACAACTGGCAGAACATGTTGCAATGTATTTCCCTTCTACCATGTTGAGAGAAATATTGGATTGCTTCCTGCTCTACCATGAAGTCATGGTTGAACCCAGACTGAAACAACATCCTGAAGTGCTCTTTCTATCAGAAACACTTCCAGCCTAATCTGAATCAGTATAATCGATCAGATTGAAGTCATGATCTCCAGTATAACAGAGACCAAATTCCAACGTACCCTTAAGGTATCTCATCACATGTTTTGCAACTACAATGTGAACACGTCTAAGCTCTACGAGATACTGACTCAAGGTGTTCACAACAGAGCATATATTTGTCCTGGTGTTCATCAGATACATCAATGAACCAATAATTTGTGCGTACAGAGTAGCATCAACCAATTCTGACATAGTATCAACCAGGAGATTCAACTTTGTTTCCATTGGTGTGTTCATGGCTTTACATTCGAACATATCAACCCTCTTCAATATTTCATCTACATACTTCCCTTGGTTACGGAATATCTTCTCTAGGCTCTATCAAACTTCAAGACCTAAGAAATAATGCATTAGGTCTTTCATCTCAAACTCTGTAGCGAGCTTCTTCTTGCAATCTGTGATGATGTTTTCTTCATCTGTCAAGAATAAATCTTCTACACATAGTAGGAACATCACTAGCTCATCATTCATAACCTTGAAGTAAAGGTTAGAATCAGCTTTACTCTTGGTAAACCCGAAGCTCGTCACGAAATTGTCAATTCCGCCATACCAAGCTCTAGGAGCTTGCTTCAATACGTACAGAACTTCCATCAACCTGCAGACATGAGTGTTTATATCTTCAATCTTCAAATCAAATTTTTCACGTCGCATTGTACCAACCTAATACACTTGCTCATCTTCAACTTAGTATGCACAATCATGTTCTAACTCTATGTGATTTTTGCAAAGCACTGTCTGTCTCACTGTCTAAGAGTGTGTCTTCTACTCTCTCTGCAATTGTTCCTCTGGGACAGGGACTCTGCACCTGCAGCTTCTCTGAAGCTGAGAATCATTGTAGTTGTTGAACTCTAAGAGTAGTTCCTTTACTCTATTACGGCAACAACTTCATCTGAAACTAAGAGTGGCTCACTAACTGATATTGAAAATAGCTCTTCTTCTTTCATGGAGGTAACTCTATCTGCTATTGTAGTCATGTCTCCATGGCCCGACTAATGTACTGCACCAACTACCACTCAATTTTAAATATGGGGATTGATCCCCCTACATTTCATACTGTATATGAATCATGGTTGTCTTGGTTGTCTTCAAATACTGGAACTATTTCTACGATTACTGGAGTAAGTGTCTCGTCATAGTCTTCTCCTTCTTGTTGAGAGAATTCTCTGGACACAATTCAGTCTTCATACATATTTTATACTATTGTCTGCAATATGCTTGTTCTGTTAGATCAATTTTAGAAGTCAACACTCACTTCCCTTCTAGTCTCACGGAAAAATCCATATCCCATTTCTTCTGACTGGCTTACTTCTCTGTCACTGAAACAAGGGAATCTTCCTAGGATATTTCATGTCTCCTAGAGGTCTTTGAATCTACGATCTAGTCTTCTCAACTCTTGCCATCTATCTGCGAGTCCTGGAAGATGTTTCCTTTTCCCATCTAATCCTCTCTAATATCGGGATCACTCTATTCTTGATTTCTTCTGAGTCTACAAAGACTTCATCATCTCTACTAGATATACTTGGTGTTGAATACCAAGTCTAAATATGAAAAGTTGAGTCAAACTTCAAACAAATTATGCTTCATGTCAAGGTGGCTTCATTATCCTTTGAACAAGTCTACTATGATGTATTGTTCTAATGTGCGGTCATCTTTGGAGCCTTATGCTCCTTACAATCAATCTCCATATGAGATACTCTAGATTTCAAACATAGCTTCATCTTCATCTTCTTTGGTACATGAATGTATATGGTCATGTACATAGTCTGATTCATGTCTCATCTAATATGTTTCCTTCTGCAACCTTCACTATAGCTTCCTCGGGGTTATCACCTATGACCTGAAACAAGGTCAACAAAACAACAAGAAAGAATAATACTCTTTTGATAATCGTAATAAAATAACAGTACGAATAATCGTCACAGTATCTCCTTTAGAGCTATCACTTGTGACCTACCTGAAACAAAAATCAAAAGTAAGAAATGAAATATGAAATGAGATCAACACTCTTCTACTGTTGTGATCAAACATTCCTCCATGGTAACCTGGAACCAACATAAGAAGTTTCTCCTAGATGAGATGTTAGTTGTATCTGGTAAATGATTACAATAAGCATTTATCTCAATATGCTCACATGCTACCAAGTATAATACTTTTCAAACACGGCTACCTCAATTAAAGTGTTTACTTATAATGAGGTAGTTATCAAACTTATCATGTGTAACTTTGAATCTTATCAACTTAATCAATCAAACCTGGAACCTGGAGTCTTGTTCTCAAGAATGAATGCGTTGCTTTTCTTCCATGTCTCCTTCACTAAAGATGACAAGTGTTTTTTTCAACCTGTCCTCTCTACTAAGACAATATGTTATCTTGACAGAAATCTAAGTTAGAGAATAAACTATAATCTTATTCTAATATCTTGACTTTAATTTTGACCAAGGGTTAGTATGATGGTCATAACTTCAACATACAACCTAGATGTCAAAATAATGTCATAACAAGATAGATGCATGTCAAAATGATCAAACTTGGGGTACATTATTCCTCTGAATGGATTGGATCTAAGATCCTTCTAGATCTATGATTGTCAACAAATTGTTTCTCCTGCAAGTACCCTTTAGAATAATAATGCATTTTAATCATGTGTAAGTTCATACCTTTGACAGTATCTTTCTAGGGTAAGATGTACTAGGACAATAAGACAATAGTCCCAATACTTTATAAATATTTTCACTACAACTGGTACTATAGCTGGTACTGGCATTGCAACTGGTGTTGCAACTAGCATGAAGGAACTGGCACTGTAACTGCAACTGATAATGCCACTGTAACTATAACCGGTACTGCAACTGCAACTGCAACTTAGGGTTTTATGAGGAAACCCTAATTTTTCAACTTTCAAATTTTGGAATTCTGATCCAGGGACTGGATGGGCTGGGCTGAGGCGAGTATGTTGGAGTTGTCAGATTTCAAAATTTTCAATTTTTACCCCTTGAAACTGAGCCTACGCAAATCTGGACTGGTGCTTTTGGTACTAGTTCTAGTTTCCTGGTTTTCTGGTTTTCTGGTACCAGACAAAACTAGGGTTTCACTTTCTGGAGACTTTGGCCACTAAAAAGGTGCGCTCAAGCTGCCAATGAGTTTGCTAGGCTAGGGCGCACTTACCTAGATGGTTTTTAATCATAAATTCTCTTCCAACAAAAATCCCTAATTTTCTTGTACGACAACAGTGATGTTTTTTATTACCCGATGAAAGGTGCTCTACTCAGTTTAGCTTTGATCCCATGTTAAATTTAGAGATGTTATTAAGTTCTTTTCAATTTACTAGACAATAATAGCATAAGCAGAAACACTGAGAGAAACACAATCACAAGGTACACAGCATTTATCCTGGGAAACCCTCATGGGGGAGAAAACCCAACAAAAACTTCCTTAATATAGATTGTCAATACAATGCCAAGATAAAAGACAAGACCACCAAGAATAACCAAGACTGAGCATGTGCCTCTGTCTCCTTCTTCTGGCAACTTCAGTTATCTCCCAAAAGATGTGCACTAGATGAGTGGTTGAGTGAGAGTGAGAGAATGAGGCGCTATCCTCTCTTATTTATACTAGTTGAGGAGCGTTAGGGTTGTGGATTTTCATCAAGCAGGGCAGACTTCTTCACTTAGTGGCTAAAACCACTTTAATTATCCCTAGGGGTTGACTTCTCAATTAGCATCATTTGATTAGGGTTTGACCAATCCACAAAAGGGGATTTGGTCATGCATAATTCCCAACATGATCAATCCACAAGGGGGGATTGATCTATTTAATAATAACTCAATAATAATTAGAATATACTTCGTAGTTACAATATTTCAACACTCTTGTGGGAAAGAGAAACGAGAAGAAGGACATGAGCAAAGTGAGATGTTTTGCATGTCACGAGACTGGCCACTACACTAGTCAATGTACAAATAAGAAGAAGAAGAAGGAGGAGGAACCAGAGGTGTCAGCATCAATAGAGATTGTTGAGTTTGTTGAAAAATATGAGGAGTTTTTTCTCATGACTGGTCCTGTGGCTAGTGGTTTCCTTGTGTTTGAAGACATTGAATTATGGTTCGTGGACATTGGAGCTTCTCAACATATGACGGGAATGATGTCAGTGCCCCTTAGTATTTCAGAAATAGATTCAAACTGCGTTGTTGACAGTGGCTCCGACTCATAGCTTGCATTAAAGGGGGTTGGAAGTGTTAGATTCCAACTAGAGTCAGGATTTTTTCTGGAGGTTGTCAGGGAGTTGTATATTCCAGATATGACAATTAACTTTCTCTCAGTTTCATCTCTGGAGGTTGATGGATTTGGAGTGACTGCGTATTTTTATATCCAGAGTGATCTAATCCAGATACATCAGTGTTTCTTGGTGTTCGGTATGAGAGGTTGTACAGGTTGTTGCGACGACCTATGTTGGGGTCCAGTGGATTTATGGATTCATATCTTGTGTCAGGGAGTGGGCAGGTTACATAGGAGAGAGAGTTGATATCGGGGACTCGGTCCTCTTACGGGACTCTCAGAGGACTCAACATGCATGAGTCGACATAGATGGATGCTCAGGAGAGAGTGAAGCCCTCTAGGCAGCTCCCTGGCACGATTTTCTAGGTGCTTTGTGGTTGTTTATTGACTTTACTATGTCATACAAATCGTACAGCCAAGGCATTCCATTCAGAACATAGTTTGGCACTATTTTCTAGAGGGATATTGTGTTGGAGAGTGAGATAAGTCTGTGTATTTCATGTTGATATTTTTGTTTTTGTAAATCTCTGATTTTCCCTAGAGTTGAATAAGAAATTACTCCTTAAGTTTTCATTTCTTTTTTGTGATTTCTTCATGGTGAATAGCCCAGAATTTTGGTGCCAAATGTGTAATTTTTCCTACTGATAAAGAGTTATTTCCGCTACTATTTTATTTCAGAACTTATTCTATTAGTGTTTTTGCTAATAAAGTACAACAAAGTGACTATTGAAACTTTGTAGGAGGATGGAATTTGATTGAGTCTAAGTGTATGTCTGAAATAAGATATATTTTCTACATGGTATCATAGTAGGTGCTCTGAAGTTCAATGGAGAGTTTGGCACTTGGGACAAAAGATGATTTGCTAAGATATTTGCTTGCAAAAGGGGAAAGAAGGTTCTTTGTTGGGTGGACAAAGATGACTTCCAGCATAAGGTATGAAGATAGGTTTGATGGGATCTCCAACTACCTGCAGTGGAAGGTTAGAATCACAAGTGTTCTCAAGGAGAACAATTTGTGGTTGTTTGCGGACACCATCGTGCCAGTACCTGCGTCAGATCCTATAACTCTGGATGTTCATGAAGTGAAGGAAGCCAAGACTCAGAGAAACATTTTGGA
>SNQJ01S0202786.1:0-16731 GCA_010110895.2 Picea sitchensis | reverse complement strand
CAACACAGTAGATCAATACAATTACATCATTTGCAATATTAGGAATATCGTTTGTTTCTAGCTCATAGTAATTTTACATTCAACCTAACTTTTGATAGATACCTTGACTATTGCTCATGGCTCATAAGGTTTGACTAGGCTCACAAAGGTTGCATGTTCCCCCTGACTTTTTCAATAGTCTGTCTATGCTCACAGAGGTTGTACGTTCCCCCTGACTTTTGCACTAGACTGTCTATGCTCACAGAGGTTGTACGTTCCCCCTGACGTTTTCATTAGACTCACATAGCATCTCGTTCATCCTGACTTTTGGTTTGACTCACAGAGGTTGTCCGTTCCCCCTAGCTTTTGTCAATACCTCACAAGACTGGTTGATTCTCTAAATCTCCCTGGCTAGCCTCAGGGTGGCCCATATGGCCTCTCATTGGAGAATGACTATCGATGCTGCCAAATTTAACAGGGGAGACATACCCCCCACTTGTTTCAATTGTGGAGATATTGGTCATGTATCGAGGTTTTTCACCAAAATACATGTGGTTTTTTCATACTACTACAATCCTGATCATGTCACAAATGACTATCCTGACTTATTAAATATGTGGGAAGAAAATAAGACTCATTGCAACATGGTGCATACAAAGTTGCATGGAAATAAGAAGAAGGATGACGAAGTTGATGTTCGGGTAATAACCTGAGGTGGAGCAAAGACAGGAAGGGACTTTGAGCAGGTTGAGAGCTCGGGTCAAAATTTGGAGGGGAAGATCGGGAAGGAAACAAAGCCTCCTCCTAAGTTTGATTCTTCCCAACAAAAGTAGTGTCTACAAGACGCGGAAATATCCATGGAATAATAAAGAGCATGTGAAAAGTTGCAGTGCACGACGCAAAGATCACTTGAGGAGGCTTAGATCCATGAATAAGTATAGTGAGTGACATAGAGGTCACTTGAGGAGTCTCAGATTCATGAAGAGGTACAAAAAGTGACACAAAGGTTACTCAAAGAGGTTCACACCCGACAAGAGCTACAATGCATGATGAAAAGATCATTGGAGTAAGATCATATGCACAAAGTGATGTAATGATCAATGTAGAGGTCTATGGAAGAAGCGTGTAGACAATAATATCTGTGATGCATTGAGAAAAGAGAGATTGATATTTTTCACCTTGAGGAGTTGAAATGTGTAGTGCATGAAGAAGCATTACGAAACTTGGTTCGTGAGATAGACACTAAAGATCAAGTAAGTAATTTCTTTCATTGTTGTTTAAGATTGATAAATGATACTAATGTTGCAAGGAACATGACACATATTTTAGCTACCTACATGGGGGAACAAGGGAGGGAAAAAAATATATCAACCCCCCTACCAGAAGAAGATATGTGTCAAGCTAGTAAGAATAAGAACACAGGGCGTGAGTTCAATATGACAATGGAGCTTGGTGGGTATGACATGAATGGATTCATGTTGGACCCGAGTTCTAATGTGAACATTCCGTCGAAGAAATCTCAGTATTCAATGGGTAAATTGAGTTCGATTTGGTCTTCCATCCAACTACGGTTGGAATAACAATACATGATCTATCTAATAGGTCAATTGTAGAAAGTCAAGGTGAATATATAAGAGGTAAAAACAAAGGTTGAATTTGAGGTCATCAAAATTATGGATGACACTGATCCATACCCTCCATTTCTTGGCATTGACTAAGGCTTTGACAATAATGAAATGTTGAATTTTAAGAAGAGGAAAATGCCATTTGAGACAGGCACCCCACATGTAGTCGCACCTATAGATCCTAATGAGGGAGACAAATAAAATGATGCATTGGATGAGGATGCACAAAGTTTTTTTATTGAAAACATTTCTAAGATCACTAGGTGTAGGGAAGTTTCTATCAATCCCACCTTAGATGGAAAGTTAAGCTAGTAGATCATGAGGTCATATGAAATCAATTCTAAAGAATCCATGGAAAGGTGGAAGAAAAATGTATATGAGGTCTCCACTCGTATACGTGAAAATATCAATAAAGCAGTGCATTGGATCAGATCACAATTATGTGATGCCCCACGATTTGATGGAACATGGCTAGTATAGTATTTCCTAGTACATATGGATAAGTTAATCCTAGTAGAAAGGATGATTTGGGAAATGGATGTCATGGTTCAAGGAACACCTGGGCGATGGCGGGTGATGCATCACATAAATATCCATGATTTGGCGTAGGTGGTCGAGTTGATAAAAGTATGGTTCTAGCCCATCACTAACTTTGAATTGGCCAACCGATACAAGGGCACCGGATATCCCCAAGAGAATATTTCATTTTGTAAATGATGTTGGACTTTCAAGATTAATCCTCCATCCCAATGGGTTGATTAGTTCATTCATGCTATGGATATCGTTCCTAGGAGTTGGTATATTAAGGAGGAACTCAAAAGGAAAATGATGGATTTGACCCATGTATGTGTACAATTTTTCTCAACATTTCGCTTCACATCAAAATATCCATCTCAAAGAGAGGCCCTCCTCTGGATTAAAGACTTCATATTTGTTACAGGTGAATCCCCCTGTGGACAAGTGGATTCCCTCTTGGTCTCTAGACTCCTAAGACCAAGACAAAAAGGGTGTTATCATTGGTCACTGGCATCCTTTTAGATCTAACTAAGCTAATGTATGAAGAGGAATAAGAAAAGTGTACCTTTTTAATGTCATTTGTCCTCGCACAGTCCAAGTTGAGCTTCAATAATAAGCTCCTCGATAAGTCCTGTAAAACAAACAAAGATACAACAAGCTTCCTATTCTACTGAGATTAGCTCAAAAACAGATCTATCTACTAGAGAAAAGTTCATGTGGAACAAACACAAACTTGAAAGAAACAGGCCAATCATATATGTATATTAATGAGAACAAATGAAGAATACTTATAGAACTTTGATGAAGGTGCAACAGCTTCTTCCAGCTCTCTTTCTCCAACCTTTGCTCAAGTAATCCACACTGATTATGCTTCAATGATATCTCACTTATGAGATCATAAGTTTGATGATTTATATCTTCTCCAATTCCCCCTTTCACCATGATAAGGCCTCCTTATATAGGCTAGGAGAGGCCTAACCACTTGAGAGATCTTTGGGATAAGTTGAGGATTCCTCTCCTTCAATTTTGGATATTCCCTAAGATCGAGGTTTGACCTCAGATTCGAATCCAACTACTTTGAGAGATTGAGGAGATTCTTCCCTGATTTGTCTCAATAGTCCAAAATTCTCTCAAAAAGGGAAACGCTCCCTAAAAAGGGGGCATAGAGTGTTCCAACTCTCCCTCAAAAGAGGGCACATAGCGCCAATGCTCCCTAACAGTTCACAGGGGGCGTTGCCTTCCAAAAATGAAATTTGAGTGGGTTTCTCAGTGGCAAAAGACTTGTACCCCTTGTCAATTGATTTCTCCTCTTCAAAAATAGTCTTTGAGGTGTCTTAAGTTTCCTTATGATGTCGTTGGAGAGATGACATAGGAAATATAATAGTATGATGTTGGTGACACTTGCGACACTTGCAGCCAAACTGTGACATTTTCAACATTGATAACGACGACACTAGGTCACCATTGTAATGAGTGATTTTGATGTGTAACAATATTTCATCAATATCGAAAGGAATCCACACCCATGGTAATATGCTCATATCATCATCCAGTAGAAGAAATGAAAGAGGTTGTCTATTGTTGAAATTTCGATGTCGATAAAATTGATGATGATGACCCATGGGGAATATAGATCAAAGAATCTGAAGAAGAGCATGCACTGAAAGGAAAGTTGGCAGATATGGATGCAATGAACTATGATCATATAATTAAAACCAAGAAACACAGTATTGGCATAGAGGAAGCACCCAAGATGGTCATCATTGGAGATTATTGGGATAAGGAGACCGTTACTGAAGTTGTTGACCTACTTAATGAATATGAGGACTTATTTCTCAGCAGCTTTTAGGAAATGAATGGAATTGCATGATCATTGGGAGCTATGAAAATATATCTCAAGATGGATGCTAAACCGGTTAAGATGAGGCCTTATCGATTAAATTCCAAATATAAGGAAATGGTGCACAAAGTATTAGACATGATGCTAGATGCTGGAATAATTTTCCCTATGGAGGAGTTTGATTGGATTAGTCCTATGGTTGTGCAACTTAAGAAAACTGGTGACATTCAAATCTATGTAAATCTAAGAAGTCTCCATGCAGCCTACATCCATGACCCTTTTCCTACCGCTTTCATAGATGAGGTGCTGGAAAATTTTGGAGGTCAGGAAGCCTACTATTTTACAGATGAATTTTCAGGGTATCATCAAGTTCAGATCATAGAGGAGGATCAAGACAAAACTATCTTTGCAAAAATTATGGCATTATTGGTGAAATTACTATCGGTTTATTTAGAATTATGCCAAAATTTCTTCCATGTTGGAGAAGTTGTTATGCAAGGATACTAAGTACAATTGGGCATTGAATGTCAGGAGGAAATGGACACTGTCAAAGGGAAACTCATCATTGTGTCGATCCAAGTTTTTTGTAATTGGTGTAATTTATTTCATGTCCATGAGATTCCTCATCTATCGCATTGGGCACAGTTCTTGCACAACCAAGAGAAGGTAATATTGACCATCTAGTATATTTTACCAGTTGCAAGCTGTCTGAAACAAAAACGAGTTATACTACAATAGATTGTGAGGGACTCCCCATGGTATATGCATTGTAAAAGTTTTTCCATTTCTTATTGGGGACCCCTTTTAAATTCTTTATAGACCACTCCATGCTCAAATATTTGGTCAACATTTTGATATTAGGAGGAAGAATATGCCCTTGATTTCTTCTCTTTCAAGAGTTCAAATTTGAAGTTGTTGTCAAGATGGGAAAGTATAATGTTGGACCAGATCATATTTCACAGATCGACACTAGAGAGGCTAGTCAAAGTTCATATGATGAAATCCCAAATGTGCAACTCTTCCACATTGAAGTATTTCTTGATCAACTGACTGATATTTCTGAAACTCTCATGACAATACAGGCTCCACCAGGGTATACCTAGGTTCAGTGTCATCAACTAGTGACCTTTAACACATATTATTAGTTATTTTCAGGAAGTTGTATAAGTTGGGTGCAGATGGCATCTTGCACAGGAGTGCACTAGAAAATGAACGAGATCCCATTTTGTATGAATAAAATGAATTTATTTGTAGAGGAGACAATTCCAGTAAGGCCATGATGCAAAAAAATTTACGCGCAAGACTTTGGTGGCCTTCCCTTTTTTCAGATCCTAAGGAATATTGTAAACATTGTGACATCTATCAACATATTGAAAAGATTTTTTGAAGAGATGAGCTCTCATTGTTTACCATTACAACACTAGAGCCATTTGATAGATGAGAAATAGATTTTGGAGGGCCCATTAATCCTCCCAAGCACCAAACAAATGTTTGCTACATTATTACGGGTATTGAATATCTAATGAGATGGGCCGAAGCCATGCCAATTAAAGATTGTACAAGAGAAACGATGATGAAATTCATTTTTGAGAATGTGATTACTAGATTTGGATTTCCATGGGTGCTGATGAGTGACTGGGGCTCACCTTTTTTCAATGAGACCATTCAACAATTCACTTAGGAGTTCATGATCCATAACCATAAGAGAAATCCCTATCATCCACAATCTAATGGTATGGTTGAATATTTTAATAAAAGTTTAGAGGATTCTTTAACCAAAGTTTGTAATTTGCAACATGATGATTCAAATCAACGAGTCATTGTTGTATTATGAGCCTATCAGGAAACTTAAAAAGGGATAATAAAGCACACCATTTATATTTTTCTATGATAAATAAGCGGTCATGTCGCTAGAATTTCTAGTCACCAGCCTCAGGTTTGCTCTGTAAACACATATGAGATATGAACAGTCCCTTCAACATAGATTATATGAGATCATGGAGCTTGATGAGGACCGTATGATGGAGAGATTCAACCAAGTGGTTGAAAATTAGAGACATAAGGCATGGAATGATCACAACGTATGGTAGATAATCCTCCATCTTGAATCTTTAGTTTTGTTATATGAAAAAATATATTTACAACATCCTCGAAAGCTACACATGAATTGGTTGGGTCCTTTCTAGCTAGTCTACATCAGTGGAGCAGGTTCCACCAAGATGTCTACATTACAAGGATAGTCACTCAAGGGGCTTATTAATGATAGTAGGTTGAAAGTGTACTACATCCTGCAAAGGTTAACTGTCACTTATCCTCCTGTCTCAATCCTATAGTTCAGTAGCATAGGGTTAGTCTAGGATGTACAACATATTCATCTAATTCATCTATATGACTAGAGTGGTAAAAATTTTCTTTTTTTTGGTGTCATAAGATTCACTCTAGTCAGACAGATGAATTAGATGGATTGACAATTTAAAAATTCCAAAGATTTCCAATTACGATCAAAGTTATAGCTTACGTACAAAGTATTGTCTCAAGTAGATGATGCACATGGGAATGGGATGAAATACCTACCTATACATTACATTGAAGGTTCAATTAATTAGATTAAGACAAATCACCTTTATCTCGACATGTAAGAATATTTTACACCACATTCCAAAAGGCCCATCGCTAGTACGACAGATATGAACCACTATCTCTCCATCTTTAATACTTCACCAGAACACTGTACTTATTCCTGAATCACTCTTCTTGATCGATTATTTGTATTATTACAACTTACCCCTTTGACCATTTTTCACGCTATATAT
Organism: Picea sitchensis; assembly: GCA_010110895.2. NCBI lineage: Eukaryota > Viridiplantae > Streptophyta > Pinopsida > Pinales > Pinaceae > Picea > Picea sitchensis. The sequence goes on along the minus strand of SNQJ01S0202786.1, from coordinate 9,958 downwards.
ATCCACTTTTTCCCATCCAATCTGTGGAGCAATTCTCCACGTCCAATTTTTCTTCGTAACTTCCTGTAGCCTATAACCTTGATTTTCCCTAATCCCTCTGCTCCCATTCCATCTTCCACTATTTTTTGCCCCTCATTTCGGGTCCCCTACCATGGCCTCGATTCATAGACATTATGAGAAATCCAATTCTTAGTTCGGTCAGACAACTCAAGAACCCATAGTGTAATTTTCACAAAGATTTCCATTTCGTCATCAACTGCTAGGAATAGGTCCCATCCTCTTATTTTCAACAAGATACCTCCCCAGTCCTCATAGTTCCTTGAATTTTGTTTTGAATATGTGATAGTCCACTAGCTCTCTAAGAATGAAGTTGTTTTTCCTATCATCATGCATAATCACATTTTTTGAAGGATGAGATTCTAGTCTCCTAGATGATGATGATGCTCTCTCTTGAGGGCGATTAAGCTCATATAGTAGAATGGTGTTTGTATGGTGGAATTTAAAAATATCCCTCATTCATCACCATAGACATGAGTGAAGGGAAATAGCTAGGAGTATGACCAACTAACACTCTCAACCATCACTTACTTTGGGGCCTTCTTGACTCATTCCAATACATGTGACATGTTGCAACTACAACTTGGACAGATGATTTTCTATTACTCAAACATGGATTCAACCACATCTTGGTTTGATACTTTGGTCCATCACTAATGATGATTTTATATTACTCATTTTCCATCGCAGTCATTTAATAATGCAGTTGGCTCAAGGATGAGCCAACTAATAGTGGTGGGGGCCTGTTGGAGACAAACAATTTTGGTTAATCTTACACACACAAATTAGGTTGTGCGCGACCATTCCATTTTTTCATACACCCAAGACAATGTGTGAGGATTGACAAGAAGTGTGTGTCAGACTGAGTTTTGATATTGTGCACCAAGTCCAACATCTACCAAATGCACATTGGTCCAAGTTTTGAATGCACACCATAAATCAAGAAGACGCACACCGGAATCAAGAAAGGAATCACCGAGAAATATCCCCAAATGATTATTGCTAGCAGAAAAAGGGAACGTGGAGAAAACAAAATATGAATTGGTGAGAAAATTGATATTTCCCCGATTCTAGAAAGGAGGCATAAAATGAAGGAAAGTGGTAGAAGTGTGTGATATTGCTAGTCAATAGAAAAAGTCGAGCATAATTGATAAAGAGAGAATTACATAGCTGAGAAGGATATAAAAGGAAGAAAGGACAACAAAGAATATTTTTTTTCTACAATTGTTTTTACTATTGAGTTGATTCACTAGGTCAATTCTATGGTTTGTTGTCGAAGAGATCACTCTGAGTATTTGTAGAAATGTAATGTTTTAATGCTTCCAATTGTAATTATGAGTCCTTCATATGTCTAAGCTTTGAAAGGATGTGCATGGCACAATGTATTGTAAATATGGGGAATTATCTAAAGAGGACATGAGACTTTGTTGTTGTCAAGTATGTTTTTCTTAATGTATGCATGTGTTTAGTAGGACCAAGGAGAAAAATAAAGCTACAATGATTCTTCTCTAGCATGTGTTTCTCATGTGGTATTTGGATTTGTGTGTGTATTGTTTTTTCATATTAATAGTAGTATAATTCTAGCATTGGAATGATTTAATGTAAAACCATATGGATCTTTGTGATCCTCATTGCATCTTGGCTGCGACTTTCTTCAGTCTTGGCTGAAGATTGATATGTTGATGCTTTGGGATTTTTGTTGGTCAACTTTGGACAAATCTTGGGTATTAAATACACGATGTTAATAAGGACATGAAAGTGTGAAATGACACAAAAACCATCCTTATCGACAATATGACCAAGGTACTCAACTTCAAACACTTTAGAAACAAATTTGTATTGTTTGAGAAAAAGTCGGTGCTTAGACCGTAGATGGAGAATTTGATCCACATGGACGAGATGGTGTTTCCAAGTTTTACTACAGATGAGAATATCATAAAATAAAACTAAGAAAAAATGACAGAGTAAAGGATGGAAGACATGATTAATGAGACTTTGAAAAGTGGAAGGGGCATTATAAAGGACAAAAGGTACGACCAAGAACTCATAGCGAGTCTCATGAGTGTGAACGATAGTTTTGGGAATTCTTCTTGCATCGTATAGATCTGGTGGTAGCCACAACATAGATCAATTTTGGTAAAATACTAAGCCTCATTCAATTCATCCAAAAGGTCATCAATGACAGGAATGGGGAATTTGTCTTTGATTTTGATTTTGTTGAGAGTGTGGAAATTAGGACACATGTTCTAAGTCCCCTCTTTCTTGAGTAACATGACTATTTTAGAAGAATAAGGGAATGTATTAGGACGAATGACACTCGGCACTAGCAATTCCTTAACAATTTTCTCAATTTCATTTTTTCCTACAAAGGTGTTAACGCTCTGTAAATTTCCTAGAGGTTGTCAGAAAAGAAGAAATCTACGGGAGGTAACTTTATCCAACCACTTCGAAGCTGGGATCTAGCCCTACCAGCTTCAGAGAGGGATCTCTCTGTATGACTTAGATATATTTCAAATTTAAAATATTAGGCTAGGTAAATAAAATATGTTTGTCTTGTTTGTTGTCGTTTCCGTTGCATTGGCTAAGAGAGATTTACACATCCATTGGGCTATGGGGTCTGTATCATGAAATAAAACCTAAACTAGAAAACAAAGAAACCTTTCATAGGGAAAGATAATGTAATCATTGGATTCTTTTAGCAGTATAAATGAGGAATAGCAGAAAAGACGAGAATGCCAATTACAACAAAGAAGAAGTTAAGAATTTCTTTATCATAAAATGAGAAGATGAAACACTAAAATCTTTTAAAGTCAGAAACAAGGTATACAAAGATAAATCTTGCAACGTTCGTTACTTTCAAAGATTAGATTTAGAAAATAGTGCGATAACTAAGCGAGAATAACATTTAACTTAGAAAGGAAAACATCACCAATGAGTACATGCAAGAATCCCGTGGAAAGGTTTCTTTGTTTTATGGTTTAGGTTTTATTTCATGATACAGACCCCATAGCCCAATGGATGTGTAAATATCTCTCAACCAACCCAACAAAAATGACAACAAAACAAAACAAACATTTTTTATTTACCTAGCCTAATATTTTAAATTTTAAACATATCTAAGTCATACACAAAGATCCCTCTCTGAAGCTGGTAGGGCTAGATCCCATCTTTGAAGTGGTTGGATAAAGTTACCTCCCGTAGATTTCTTCTTTTATGACAACCTCTAGGAAATTTACAGAGAGTTAACATAGTGGCAACCATACTGGGGACAAAACTGAACAAATTTTAACCTCACGTCTTCTTTTCCCTGGAAGAAAAGTTTGCTTCTGAAAAATTGCAAATCTGAGAAAGAAGTAATGTTTAGAGGTTGTTAAAAAATTGCACATATTATTTTCGGATTCGTAAAACTAAAAAGTATATATATAAAACTAAAAAAGAAATCTAGCTCCCAAAAGAGCTTATACTCGATCTCACCCAGACCTAGAACCTGCAATAGCAACTGATAATCTAGAACAGTTACTCAAGAAAAAGACCATTGCAAAAGGTTCAATAAGTCATAATCCCCTTCAGAAGTCCCCTTCTCTTCCAGAGGAGCTTGTTTCCCTTCAAGATCTTGACTTTGACATCCTTTTCGAACAAAGCCTATTTAGAACGAAATCTGATAGCTTTGTGGCTGAAACCATTCTGGACCCAACCGTCTTGCAACCCCGGACTCCTGAAGTTCTATCTCCCACTGCTAAACCTCAAACCACTCACTCTATGCCAGCTAGCCCCTCCTCGTCCTTGTCTTCTGTTACCACCCCACCTATCATCCAGGTTGTCGTCCCGCCCCCTCCGCCTATCATGGCAGCCAGATATGCTCCCTTGGTATTGGCCGCACCTCTTCATGCTATGCCCTAGGATTATCAAACAAGACTTCAATAGTTCGATGGAATAGGACCTTGAGCACACAACAACACATTGATAAAATGAATGATTATTTTGATTTGCAGGAAGTAGATGAGGCTGACGTTCAAATGAGATTGTTTGCACAAAGTTTGATGGGTGACGTTAAGAAATGGTATAAAGGTTTACGTGCTGCCTCAATGCTCGATCTTATCGTATTTCAAAGAAGTTTTCTATACAGATGGGAGGTAAAGAAAAACCCTCTCCAAATCTTGTCAGAATATGAAAACATCAGAAGAAATCAAGGTGAGACAGTACAAGATTACTGCACCCGTTTCAATAACCTGTACAATGCAATTCCAGCCGATATTAAACCTCCACAAGGTTTAGCATTGATAAAATTCCCTGATGGTTTTGACGCTGATATGTCGTATCAATTAAGGGAAAGAAACTCCACCACCCTAGAGGACATGCAGAAAAGTGAAATAAGTGTGGAGGCCAACCTGTTGGCAAAAAGGGCATGATAGAGGACAGAGAGGAGAGTCACAATAAAAGAGGAACCTTCCACATAAACTTTTGATTCCAAATTGGATTCCTTGGCTAGAGGAATGGAAAGAATGATGGAGAGACTTATTGTATCTGAAAGAAACCCTCCTAGATAAAACCCACCATCTCCTCAAATTCAGAATCCTAACTTCAGAAGAAACCCTCCTCAAATCAGGTAGAGAGATCCTAGGGATCAAAGGGAACAGAGAGGTCCTGATCAACAGATCAGACCGCCCCTACAAGAAAATTATGCCGATGAAGGAGAAGAAGTAATTGAAGAACTGGAGGATACTCACATAAACCTCATGGGAATTCATGATAACGAAGCTATTTTCCTTACCCAAGAAGAGCAAGAACTTTTTCTTCTCTCTCAAACAAAGGTAAGTAAAGAAGATGAAGACGTCAAACAAAAGGCATTTGAAAATGTTGTTTTGGAGGTACACCGGCAGTACAATGTGAGAAGTAAAAAGACAGACAAAATTTCTCCAAAAAAGGTGACCGAAATTAAGAAGATAGTTGAAACCAAAAAATCCCCTGAGCCTTCTACCAAGAAGAGCCCTGAGAAAGGTAATGTTGAAGTTCCAGCAAAAAGAAACCTTACTATTCTAAAAAGATCATCGTAGACTGAGGTTTCATCAACTAACCCACCAAATACTTCTGACTAGAAGATTGTGGTGGACAAATCATAATTTCTGAGCCAAAGAAGAACACCTACACCTTTCACCCTCGAAGGGGAATTAGCCAAAGCAAAAATTCCCATTCCCCTTTCTGAGTTGATGAGCAAAGACACTTACCGTTCACATGTGATTAAAGCGTTAACCATTGAACTTGATATAGGCATGAAGGCCTTAACTGTTGGATTGGTGAATCATTCAGATACTGTAAACCTTACCGATGATCAACCCGAACTCCTGTTCGGACCTAAAGTGGATGGTAAGACCGACAATGGTGTTGTCGCTCCTTTTTACATTAGCCTTAATATACACGACCTGATTCTACATAATGCTATGTTAGATTCAGGTGCTTCCCATAATCTGATGCCTAAAGAAGTGATGGAAAAACTGGGACTTGAGGTTACCAGACCTTACAAGGACTTACACTCTTTTGACTCCAGTAAAGTCAGATGTATCGGTTTGATCAAGGATCTGTGTATCACCCTGGTTCAAATTCCCGCAAAAAGCATGGTCATGGATGTTGTGGTTGCATACATTCCCCCAAAATATGGTATGTTGTTGTCACGGTCTTGGGGGGCCAAGTTGAAAGGTACTTTGTAGTTGGATATATCGTATGCCACTGTCCCAGTTTTTGGGCAATAGAGAAGACTATACAGAGAAACGTTGATGAAATACATGGTTAGCAGCCAAGAAAAGCCACATAACTATCCTCTGTACTCTGCACATTCTGACCTGGATTCCTTTATCCTATATAACGATGGCGATACAGGAGAACAAATCACTCAGCTGGAAGAAGATACATCTGGTCCGAACGAAGGCCAAGAAATTATTGAGGCAGAAAGAAAGAAAAATGTGATAACTGAATAATTTCCAGCGGATTTGTGGAGCATGGAATTTGATGGAGCTGTAAGCAAATAAGGAGCTGGAGTAGGAGTTTGGTTGCACAATCACAGATCCAGGTATTCAAAAAACCATTCTTACAAATTAAATTTTCAATGCACTAACACTATTGTCGAGTATGAAGCCTTGATGCTCGGTCTAAAACTTCTAAAGAAAGTTGGTGCCAAACAAATTATGGTAAGAGGTGATTTTGAGTTAATAATCAAGAAAATTAAAGGTGAGTATGCAACAAAACATCCCTATCTTAGAGCTTACAGGAATGTTATTCTGGACGCCCTTAAATGTTTCACTGAAGTTGATTTGCAGGTGATGCCTAGGGGACATAATATTTTAGCAGATGGATTAGCTACGTCAACAACCACATGCAAGATACCTTTTCGTTCCACTCGCCCATACACAGTGGAGGTGAAATGTAGACCAACCATCCCAGACAACATCGGATACTGGCAGGTATTTGGTAATGATGATCAAATTGAAGATTTCCTACCATGTAAAAATGATTTCGAGTGTACAAACATAGACTTAGAAAATTAAGATGAAAATGTAAAAAGACCTGATTTTGGAAATGATAGTGTGAATAAAATAGATTCAGGAGAGTTAGGTGAGGATGAGATAGAAGCTGATGTTTTTCATTTAAAAAGTAATGTTTTACCTAGGGGTTTAGTTCCTTTAGAAGACCTATTTGATTTTAATGATGTAACTAAAAAACCAAAAATTGAAGCCAGTGGTCAAGAAGTAGAAGATTGTAATATAGGGACAGAAGAGAAACCCAAGATGGTGAAACTTTCCAAATCATTACCCCCTAAGCAAAAACTCAAATACATTGAGATTTTCAAGGAATATCCAGACCTATTTGCCTGGGGTTACGAGGACATGAAAGATTATGACACCAACATCATACAACATAGGATTCCAATAAAAGAAAATCAAATTTTTTTTTGACAGAAACTTAGGAGAATCAATCCCAAGCTACTTCCCCTGATAGAAAAAGAAATAAAAAAAATGTACAATGCTAAAATCATAGTCCTGTTACGATTTTCCAAATGGGTTTCAAATTTGGTGCCAACCCGAAAGAAATCCGGAGAAATGAGGCTTTGCATCGATTTCCGAAATCCGAATAAGGTCTCTCTGAAGGACAATTACCCATTGCCAAAAATGGACCACATATTACAAAGGGTAGTCAGATCCATTCGAATCTCTTTACTGGATGGGTTCTAGGGTTATAATCAGGTCCTCGTTCACCCAAATGACCAAGAGAAAACTGCTTTCACAACACCATGGGGTACTTTCATGTATGTGAAAATGCCTTTTGGGTTGATGAACGTTGGGGCCACTTTCCAGAGAGCGATGGACATCGCTTTTGTGGAATAACTCGACAAATTTATTGTCATCTATCTGGATGACGTAACTGTGTTTTCCCAATCTGATGACGAGCACTTACGACATCTCAGAAGAGTTTTTGAGAAATGTAGGAAATTTGGGATTTCTTTGAATCCTAAGAAGAGCCTTTTCGGATTAGAGGAAGGTAAAATGCTACGACACATAATCTCTAAGGATGGAATTAAAATAGACCCCAGCAGAATCGAGGCCATTCAGAAATTAGAACACCCAAGAAATATCAAAGAGCTACAGTCTTTTATCGGAAAAATAAACTTTCTGTGAAGATTCATACCCATCCTGGCCGAGCTTTTCAGGAACATCACAAACATGTTAAAAAAGGACACAAAAATAAAATGGGACACCGATTCCAGGCAGTCTTTTGAACAAGTCAAACGCGCACTCACGCAGGCTCCAGTCTTGATCAGTCCTGACTTCACCAAAGATTTTTATCTTTTTTCTTTCGCCTCTGAATATACCATTGCAACAGTATTACTATAGAAAAACAACGAAGGGTATGAACAACCCATAGCCTTTTTCAGTAAAGTTTTAAGAGATGTTGCTTCGAATTATAAAATAATGGAGAAACAAGTTTTTGCCTTGGTGAAAGCCATCAAATTTTTTAGAGTATACATTCTCCATTCCTACACCATTGCATATGTTCCGAATGCGGTAGTAAAAGACATTTTAACCCAGGACAATCCGAACGACCGAAGAGGAAAATGGATTGCTATCATTCTAGAGTATGGCATATAGATTAATCCTACTAAACTGATTAAAGGTCAAGGTCTAGCAAAGTTAATGGCTGAATCAAATTTCCATGCTCTTGACATTAATTTCTTAACTGTAGTAGATGAACAGGGTGAGCAGGGGACTCCAAGCGTGAGAGAGGTATTTCTCAACTCTCCATGGTACGCATACCTGATATTTTTTTTGCATAATTTACAAGCTCCCCCTGGTCTAACCAAAACTAAAGCTAGGTTTTTGAAATTGAAAGCATTAAAATTTTGCATTCTAGAAGGAAATCTGTATTGGAAAGATCCTGGAGGTATTTTGTTAAATTGTCTATTGAAGGATGAAGATGACGAAGTACTACAGGATTTTTATGCAAGAGACTGTGATGACCATCTGAGTTGGAAGACCACAACCAACAAAATCCTCAGAGATGGATTCTATTGGCCAACTCTATTCACTGATGTGAATCATAAAGTGACTTTGTGTCATAAATGTCAATTGTTCGAAGGCAAAAGGAAACTTCTTCCTCTACCCCTGAAACCAATTTTCGTTGAAGCCCCTTTCCAGCAATGGGGATTAGACTTCATCGGAGAAATACATCCACCCTCTTCGGGGTAGCACAGGTGGATTCTTACTACCATGGATTATTTTACAAAATGGATCGAAGCAGTACCAAGCAGGTGAGCCACTGATTCTGTCATTATTAAATTTCTTGAAAATAATATCTTGTCCTGTTTTGGATGTCCTAGGAAAATTATAACTGACAATGCAGCTTCTTTTTGATCTAATAAAATCATAGATTTCTACAAATAGTATCATATTGGTTTGGGTCATTCCAAAACTTACTACCCTCAGGGAAATGGGCTGGAAGAATCATAAAATAAAACCCTGGTAAACATTATCAAGAAAACTTTACAAGAAAACAAAATTTTGTGGCATAAAAAGTTGGTTTTCGCACTATGGGCCGACAGACTGACCACCAAAAGGTCAATAGGTATGTCACCATATCAGCTGGTCTATGGCACATAATCAATCTTTCCCACTTCCTTAGGAGTTCCTGTCATGAAATTGCTGCAAGACATGCAAGCCGAGTCGAACGACTCCCAAAGAAGGATCAACCAGATGATCCATTTGCAACAGTCCAGGGAAGAAGTATACAACAAGACTCAGGTAGTCCAAGAAAGCATTAAGAATATTTTTGACAAAAGAACCAAGGAAGATGATTTCGAGCTAGGTGATTTGGTGCTGAGATGGGATTCCTGAAATGAAGACAAGGGAAAGCATGGAAAATTTGACAGTCTGTGGAAGGGACCATACATGATTCAAGAATTCAGAGGAAATAATGCCTTCTTGCTCAACAATAGTGATGGGACAGATTTTCCAGGAGGACCTGTAAATGGAAGAATGCTGAAGCATTATTCACCGCCTCAGTAGGGAACTGAAGTCACACTTTCCATTGTACAAACCATTTTTATTTTGTTTGCGAATTTCTGAGTGAATAAATTTGGTCAGATGGTTGAAGCCCGGAGAGAAGGCCCTAAGCAACTGAACATTGTCTTCTAATTTTCGAAATAAAACCAATCAAGCAAAAAAGGCGACTATGGAGAAAGTTTCAGAACATCAGGAATCAAGATTCTTGGCACTTCACAAGGAGAGTACCATCCCCAGGTGGAGCCGCTGTTGCAACCCTATAATTTATAGGATCAACTCGTGACTAAAATGTTATCTCTTTAGTGTTTTTGTTTGTCAAATGATTTTTCATTCTCCAAATAATTTGAGAAAAG
>SNQJ01S0202785.1:0-16731 GCA_010110895.2 Picea sitchensis | reverse complement strand
CATGGGAAACCCTCTAAGGGAAGAAAACCCACCAACTTCTTCTAAATAGATTCTTCAACCAAGAACAATACCAAGACAAAAAATAGATAGTCCTTTTGTTGCGTCACCCCCTCTTCCAAAACTTGCGCACCTTTCTCTCTCTTATGCTTGAGTGAGTTGAGTGTGTAAATGAGGCGTTTAGCCTCTCTATTTATACACAAGTGACTTGCCCTTTTAATTGTCAGGACCAACTTGACAATTGTCTCTTAATTATATTTTACATTAGCCACAATAGGGGTCGACTTGACAGTTTGAATTTATTTTACAATAAAGGCCACAATGGGGGCACCTTTACCAATATAATATAATAATATTCTTTTAGGGTTTTTGCATGATCAAATACAATAGGAGAATATCTTCCACAGCTACATATTCTTCAACACTCCCTCTTAGCTAGGAAGGTATTCTTCAGGAACAATCTGCTTCTACATGTTTATATACTTCATCCATTTTCTTGTTGAATTTCACGAATCTATATATCATAAGAAGTTATGCATTTTCACTAGCATTTCCTATTGGAGTAACATACCAGCATGCATTGGAGTATTAACCTGTGTTGGGGTAGCATACCATCCTGCGTTGGGGTTACCAACCTGCGCTGGGGTAGCATACCAACATGTGTTGGGGTAGTGTATCAACCTGCGTTGGGGTTACCAACATGTGTTGGGGTAGCGTACCAACCTACGTTGGGGTTACCAACCTGCGTTGGGGTAGCATACCAGCCTGCATTTGGGTTACCAACCTATGTTGGGGTAGCGTACCATCCTGCATTGGGGTTACCAACCTACCCTGGGGTAGCATATCAGTCTGTGTTGGGGTAGTATACCAGCTTGCGTTGGGGTTACCAACCTGCACTGGGGTAGCGTACTAGCCTGTGTTGGGGTAGCATACCAGCAAACGTTGGGGTAGCGTACCATCCTGCGTTGGGGTAGCATACTCCACTGAGGATCTCATCACTTCCCTCTACTGGGGATCACATCACTTCCCTCTATTGGGGATTGCATCTCACTACTAGAGAAAACAATCACTTCTCACTACTGGAGAAGTCTTTATGGATCACTCCAAGCTTGCCTCTGAAATACTCAAACTTAACTTTGGACAGGGGTTTAGTCAACACATCTGCTACATGTTCGTTGGTGGCAATAGACTGGAGTCTTATTGCTCCCTTTTGTACCATGTCCCGGACATAGTGGTATTTGATCTCAATGTGTTTTGACTTGTCATGAAACACAGGGTTCTCTGACAAATTCATACAACTATGGTTGTCACATAAAATGCAAGTTGTTTATAATTCGAGATCAAATAGCCATACAAGCAACTTTCTAAGCCACACTGCTTCTTTGTTGGTTGATCATGTTGCAATATATTATGCTTCAGTCATACTGAGTGCCACACTGGTTTGCTTCCTGTTGAACCATGCAATCACAGTTGATCCTGGGCTGAAGTAACACCTGGATGTACTTTTCCGATCTGCTACACTACCGGCCTAATCTGAATCAGCATATCCATGTAGGCTTATCTCATGATCTGAGGTGTATCTGAGACCATAATCAATTGTACCTTTTAAGTACCTCAATATGTGTTTTGCCACAATCAGGTGAACATGTCTCAGCTCAACCATATACTAACTCAAGGTGTTCATCGCAAAGCATATGTCTGGTCTTGTGTTTGTCAAATACATCAGTGATCTGATCATCTATCTATACAAGGTGACATCATTGTTTATGAAGATGTGTCACTTAGCAACTTCGGATTTGTCACCATGGGCGTAGGCATGGCCTTGCAATCCATCATATTGAACATCTTCAAAATCTCTGCTGTACATTTTCCTTAGTTTAGGAAAATCTCATTTTGTCTTTTCCATACCTTTAGACCTAAGAAGTAGTGCATTATTCCTAGATCATTCATCTTGAATTTTGTGGCAAGCTTCCTCTTGCTCTTAGCAATGGGCTTCTCTTCTCCTATTAGAAACAAGTCATCTACGTATAGAAATAGTATTACTGGACTTCCAGCCTCAACCTTGTAGTATAGGTTGGCATTTTCTTTACTCTTGGTAAAGCCCAAACTCATCAAGAAGTTATCCATTCTCTCATACCAAGCCTTGGGGACTTGCTTCAAACCATACAAGGATTTCTTTAGCCTACACACATGTGATTGTTTGTCATGTGTTTCAAAACCTTATGGCTGCTCCACATACACTTCCTCTTCTATCTCACCATTCAGGAAAGTCATCTTCAAGTCCATTTGGTTTATCTTCCATTTCTTTACTACAACTATTGCAAGTACAGTCCTAATGGAAGTGTATCTTGCTACAGGAGAAAAAGTCTCCTCATAATCAATGCCTTCTTTCTAGGAGAATCCTCGCGCCAGAAACTTTGCCTTGTACTTTTCAATACCGCCATCTGCTGCATGTTTTATTTTGTAAATCCATTTTTAGCTTACAACTGATTTCTCTCATGGTCTTGGAACCACATCCCAAACATCATTTTTCAAAATGGATTGGTACTCTTCAATCATGACATCCTTCCATTCCTTCTTTTCTGCAGCCTCTTCATAACATGTAGGTTATGTATCAATGATATCAATAAGGAGTGCCACGTAACTGGAATAATTTTTTGGTTTCTTGCTTTCTCTGTAAGTTCCTTCTGGAACACCATTTTTTTTGCATCTTGTATAATCTCACGGGCCCAAGCTAGCCTCTTCTTTCCTCTAGGTGGATCTATGGGTCTTTTTGGCTCTACCATTCCATGATATTTTATATCATGTTTTTTAGGTACAATATAAATTCTTGTGTCTCCAACTCTTGGAGCTATTGGTTCTTCATCATGGTTTTTTTGTATGACACTTCCTTGAATTGTTGAATGTTGCATCCTCATCGAAGGTAATATCTCTACTAATCTCAACTTGTTTGTGACCAGGGATGTAGACTCTGTATGCCTTCAATGTTTCATTGTAACCGACAAATATGCCCTTATTTCCTTAAGTGTCCAATTTGGATCTTTTGTCCTTGGGAACATATAAATATACTAGACAACCAAATATTCTCATGTGGTTGACTTTTGGCTTCTCTCCTGTGAACATTTCTTTTAGGGTCTTTCTCCCAAGAACAGGATGGGGTGTTCTATTCTGCACATACACTGCAGTCCTTGCTGCTTCTACCCATAGATGTTTTGGTGAGTTTTGATCATGAAGCATGGCCTTCACTGCTTCCATTATGGTTCATTTCTTTCTTTCTGCCACACCATTTACTAAGGATTGTATGGAGTAGAGAGCTCCCTTTTAATCCCAACTTCCCCACAGAATGCCTTGAATTCATCTTATGTGAATTCTCCACCATTATCTGACCTCGAGACTTTAATCTTCTTTTCAAAGATATTTTCTATGAGGGTCTTAAATTCCTTAAATTTGCTAAACACTTCACCTTTTGTCTTCAATAAGTAAATCCAAGTTTTGCGTGAAAAGTCATCAATGAAGGAGACATAGTATGCATACCCATTAGATGAAGAGGTGGACATAGGTCCACATGCGTCTGAGTGTATAATGTCCAATACGCCTTTGGCCTTGCTTTCACTGCTTGGAAATGGGCTCTTCACACTCTTTCCTTCAACACATCCCTTGCATATGCCTTCATGGTTCATCTGGAACTCAGGTAGTCATATCACCATCTTGCTTATGATCGATAATGCCTTATAGTGTAGATAAGCAAGTCTCTTATGCCATAACTCACATGGGTTTACGGTATTGTGAACCAAGGTTGTTTCTCAGTGTCCTTTCAATTTATATAAGCCTCCCTCTTGGACACTAATCACAATTGTATCATTGAAGGATTTTCCTTTTGGCCACATTAGAACTTCTCCATCGACAAATGAAATTCCGAAACCCTTCTCTTATAGAGATGAAATAGAGAGGAGATTCTTCCTCAACCCAGGTACAAGTAAAACATCTTTTATCTTCATCAATTTCCTAAATACAACTTGAAGGAAGCTTCCCCTACACCTTTGATAGGATATCGATAATCATCTCCAAGTTTCACTTTATGAGGTGATTCCTTCTTAATCAAATTTGACAGAAAGTACTAGTATCCTGTCATGTGCTTAGAAGCACCACTATCAATGAGCCAAGTGTCACTTCCATGAGTGACAGTTCCTGAAAGGGTTGAAATTAAAAGATTTGGTTCATTATCACTTTCTCCCTCTGGATCTTTATCTCTTACAAGATCATTCTCTCCTAGAATGTATTTCCATGCTTGGAGGTCATTGGATCCTTCAAGTTTTCCGTCAAGCCTGAAACTGGTAGTCATCCTGCCCGGAACAAGGAAACAATAAAAATATATGGATCTCGACCTTACCAGAGAGTTTTACTGAACCAAGATGAATTTTGTCACGAGAACTAGAACAGTTGCAACCAGACGTCCAGATCTAGGGTTTATGAGGAAACCCTATTTTTTCAAATTTTGGATTTTCGAATTACGGTCCAGGGAAGTGATGCGCCTTGCTTGGGCAAGTTTCTAGGTGAACTTAGATTCACCAACGTCCTCCAACAAAGGGTAGAACGTCACTCTTAGGGTTTATGCATAAACCTTAATTCTACCACAGCTACAAAACTGAAAGTCTTAGAGAGGGTGCGATGAGGCTAGCCATGTCTTTATAAATCATGAGTTGGTCTCTTTCAGGCTTTCTCTGAAACCATGTTGATATTTTACTTATGCAACTAACAATTACCTTTCTTCTTTCATTATTATGATTATTTAACACATTAACTACATATATAAGATCGTTGAAAGAGAGACAATCACAAAAACAAGATAGACACAAAGATTATCATGGGAAACCCTCCAGGGGAAGAAAACACAATAACGTCTTCTAAATAGATTCTCCAACCAAGAACAATACCAAGATGTAAAACATATAGTCCTTTTGTTGTGTCACCCCCTCTCTCCAAAACTTGTGCACCTTTCTCTCTCTTATGCTTGAGTGAGTTGAGTGTGTAAATGAGGCATCTAGCCTCTCTATTTATACACAAGTGACTTTCCCTTTTAACTGCTAGGGCCGACTTGACAACTGTCTCTTAATTATATTTTACATTAGCCACAATAGGGTCTGACTCGACAGTTTGACTTTATTTTACAACAAAGGCCACAATGGGGCCGACTTTACCAATACAATATAATAATATTCTTTTAGGGTTTTTGCATGATCAAATATAATAGGAGAATATCTTCTACAACCACATATTCTTCAACAATGGTTTCAGGTGAAATCTGAATGTCAGATGCTGGGAAGGTTTTTATGAACAGGTTGAAGGAATCATGCCTTCAACAGTTCAAAGACCATCTCCATTTGTCGTTCTCAAAGATACCAATGCACCTGTAGAAAGTTGTAATTCACGACATGGAGTCTGAATTTGGCGTAGGTTGGTCAGTAAAAAAGGTGAAAAAAAAATGTCTCATAATTGCAAGAGATTCGGGTGCAACCAAACAAAGTCTCAAAAAAATGCCAATTGATGTCAGTTTAAAAGTAAAGAAAGAACTTGTAAAATCATATGAGAAGTCAGATGCATGGAGGAAGTCCGGTGAGGAGAGTACCCAGGTATTTGAGTTTGTTCATAATATTATAACAAATTTCTTAAACAATTTTTATATTTTATTTGTGCATAGTTAAATTGACTTAGTGTATGTTTCAGGATAAGGCCTCCAAAGATAGGCTTGCAAAAGTCTGTGCCACCCATCACAGTGGCCAAAAAGGTCTACATGCCTTGATCTGTACGTTTGTAAGTATATTTATTATGTGAAATGATATTTTTTTATTTCCTAGAAAAAAGTAAATGATTACATATTTATTAGTTTAACTAGTCCATGTGCCATGTTTTGAAAGGAGGACAAATATGGTCGACATCCTACACATTTTGAAAAAGAAATGTTACAAAACAAAAAGTGGACCAACTTTGTAATCTAGATGGAGAACGAGGTATCAATAGTAATGAAGGATCCATTGCCTTGTTTTTTCCCTAGTTTTTGTCAATGGCTCCCTGTTTGAGCATCCTTTCCCTTTATTTCCTTTGAATTTTATGAACTTGTGGAATGTTCCTTGCAAATTATGGAGTTTGGAAATACTAACCCTTGTTTTGTGGCTCTTGATAACATACATAGTTTTCCTAGCAGGGCTTTTCCCCTTCCGTTTAATTTATTTATACTTGCATAAATTTGGATAAGTTGGATTCTCATCCAACATTCATAGGGCCTTCTATCCCTTGGATCATGAATTGGATGTGAATAGTTAAAAATGGTGGTAACCATGATTTGATTATATATGGCATTTTTTTTTTTAATGTGGGGGCAAAATGGAGCACAAAAAACTTGAACTTTCATGTTACTCTACCCTATGATGGTTTTTTGAAGGTGCTCTAACCTTGTATGGTGGTTTGTTCTTCCTTCCCATCTATTTTTCCAACTTGAATTTAATTTTGATAATTGGTCTCTTCCTTTACACTTGGCCCTTGCCAATATTGACTTATTGCATTAAACTAGTCATTCCAGTGCTAGTCTCACCATAGACCTTTTTCAGAGGGCACCACAAAAGGTTAACAAAGAGTGGTGACATTGACTACCTAGTTCGATATGTAGGCCATATTCATTTCATTAAATTAGTCTAGTGGAGTGCCCCTTGAATTGAGTTATCCTTGTTCATTATTAATAGACTTGGATCTCAATAGTCTGGAGTCTCCTTGATGGGTTTCATGTGTGATTGCTTCCTATCGAACCTATCACACCAGCCACATAATAGGGTGTGTTTTGCAAAATCTCATGAATTTTCCCATTCACACACTTTACATTTTCATATAAATTTAATTGCTTCTTTTAGTTTAGTATTATTTTACTTGCTTGGAACCCTCAACTCCTCTCACTAGGAGCTCTTCCCTCTCTTTATGCGCACTCGTCTAAATTTATATTGAGTTTTTATGTTTCACAAGAAAATATATCGAAAAATACAAGAGCTTTGAAACAACTCAATTAAATATCCAAACATGTCCTTACATGTCATCCTCTTTGCAATATGAGAGATGGAATGATCCTTCATTGAAGCAATGATGATTCTCTTTTCCTTGGCCTTGTTATGGTGAGCATCTAATTATGTTGGATTGAGAAGTTTCGAAACCACTTTCATGACATGCTCTCAAGGATTGGCTTCCTCCATAAGAATGTGTAGCCTAATCTTCTTAAGAGAAAAAATGGAATCTCATTCCAACGTGTCACACCCTCTAATACTAAGAGTCATCTTACACATTCTGAATTGATCCTAAAATGAAAAATCAACAATAAATGAAGTAGACACTACCTTTCAAAGGGTATCAATGCTTCTCCCAGAAAAAATTCATATATATGTATAGGAGACAAAGTTCAAGTACGTACTTTTGGCTTCTTACTATAGGCAAGTACAACCCTTCGAGCACTCCAAAACCCTAGCCAAGTAAAAACACAAAAACCCTAGCTCCAATGAAGAGAGTCCAATAAGATAAGATCTCACTAGCAAGTCCTCCTTGGCCTCATGCAAGGCATCTCCTTTTCTCTTCCTCCTCATTAGGTACAACTCTAGGGTTTGTAATGAAAACTTAACTCCTTACCTCCTTAGAGTAGAAACCTTGACACCCTATACTTCAAGAATGCTCAAGAAACCCTAGTGCCTGAAACGAGTGAAAAAGTAAAAAAATAGAATGAATAAAGGAGAAAAAGAGACTAATGTTGCTCCTCGTACATCTCTAACTCAAGTGTAAGCAAGAATAAGCATAAGATTATCAATGATTTCATCATCTCCAATGTCCAACTCACAAGAACAAAACCAAGAATCTTACAAGAGCAAGCTCCTAATAATGGACATGTTCTTTAAACATCATAACTTCTGCAAGGTTTTCCTCACGAACACGAGTGTCTTACTCCAACAAGACAAGTACAAAGAAAATGCTGCAATGATGATGACAATTATGAAAGAACTATCTCGTTCCTTTACATATAGAGAGGCAATGAAGGCAAACAGTACAAAAGTGGGCCTAAACCATTACAATCAACCTACTACAAACAAGTAAGCCCACACATGTGAAGAACTCCTCCTACAGGGGACATATGTCAAGCTCCAAGGTGATGAATATCCACAAAAAAATCTCTAAGACAAGAGCACTCCTCATCCATGGTCCAACACTCCTCCTCCAAGTGATACAATCATCCAATCCCTCTTCAAGTCAATGTGCCATTTCTGGGTCCACCCACCTACATGTCCACTCCCTCAACCCAAGCTAGCATAGTTAAGTACAAGCCTCTATGTAAGAGATCCAAGTAGCCCCATGTTGCTTAGATGTCAATGCCCTTCCGTGGAATGCCAAATTCTCCAAAGACAATTTTGGACAGCTAAAAACTTCATATATATATGTATAGGAGACGAAGTTCAAGTACGTACTTTTGGGTTCTTACTATATGCCAGTACAACCCTTCGAGCTCTCCAAAACCATAGCCAGGTAAAAACAAAAAATCCCTATCTCCAACGAAGAGACTCCAATAAGAAAATATCACATTAACAAGTCCTCCTTGGCCTCATGCAAGGCATCTCCTTTTCTCTTCCTCCTCATTAGGTACAACAATAACATTTGTCATCAAAACCTAACTCCTTACCTCCTTAGAGTAGAAACCCTGGCACCTTAGACTTCAAGAATGCTCAAGAAACCCTAGTGCTTGAAACGAGTGAAAAAGTAAGAGATATAATGAATAAAGGAGAAAAATAAACTAATGTTGCTCCTCCTACATTGCTAGCTCAACTGTAAATAATAATATGCATAAGATTATCAATGATTTCATCATCTCCAATGTCTAACTCAATGCCCTCCCGTGGAATGCCAAATTCTCGAAAGACAATTTTGAATAGTTGAAAACTTCATATATATGTATAGGAGATGGAGTTCAAGTACATACTTTTGGCTTCTTACTATAGGCTAGTACAACCCTCCGAGCTCTCCAAAACCCTAGCTAGGTAAAAACACAAAAACCTTAGCTCCAATGAAGAGAATTCAATAATAAAAGATTACACTAACAAGTCCTCTTTGACCTCATGCAGGGCATCTCATTTTCTCTTCCACCTCATTAGGTACAACCCTATGGTTTGTCATAAAAACCTAACTCGCCTCCTTAGAGTAGAAACCTTGACACCCTAGACTTCAAGAATGCTCAAGAATCCCTAGTGAAAACGTAAAAAAAATAACGAATAAAGGAGAAAAAGAGACCAATGTTTCTCTTCCTACATCTCTAACTCAATTGTAAATAAGAATAAGCATAAGATTATCAATGATTTCATCATCTCCAATGTCTAACTCAATGCCCTCCCGTGGAATGCCAAATTCTCCAAAGAAAATTTTGGATAGTTGAAAACTTCATATATATGTATAGGAGATGAAGTTCAAGTACGTACTTTTGGGTTCTTACTATAGGCCAGTACAACCCTCCGAGCTCTCCAAAACCCTAGCCATGTAAAAACACAAAAACCCTAGCTCCAACTAAGAGAGTCCAATACGATACGATCACACTAACAAGTCCTCATTGGCATCATGCAAGGCATCTCCTTTTCTCTTCCTCCTCATTAGGTACAACCCTAAGGTTTGTCGTGAAAACCTAACTCCTTACCTCTTTAGAGTGGAAACCCTAACACCCTAGACTTCAAGAATGCTCAAGAAACCCTAGTGCCTGAAACGAGTGAAAAAGTAAAAAATAGAATGAATAAAGTAGAAAAAAGAGACCAATGTTGCTCCTCCTACATCTCTAACTCAATTGTAAATAATAATAAGCATGAGATTATCAATGATTTCATCATCTCCAATGTCTAACTCACAAGAACAAATCCAAGCATCTTACAAGAGCAAGTTCCCAACATGTTCTTTAAACATCATAACTTCTGCCAGGTTTTCCTCATGAACACAAGTGTCTTACTCCAAGAAGACAAGTACAAAGAAAAGAGCACAATGTTGATGACAATTATGAAAGAATCATCTCATTCCTTTACATATAGAGAGGTAATGCATGCCAACAATATGAAAGTGGGCCTAAAACCTTACAATGAACCTACTATAAACAAATAAGCCCACTGTTAGGACCCAGAAATGTCCCCTTTTCACTATATCTTTTGCTCATTCAACCTTATCATTTCTATGCTAAATGCCTAATATCATGTTTTCTAAGACCTTTTTCCCAAGGTATGAATCATTGATCTTGCTTTTATATTCTTATTTACTTAACACGTTTGATTGGTAGCGTTTCTCATATTTTACCCATGAATGTTCAACTAATGATGAAAATGTGTAGAACAACCAAGTCTTGAAGAAAGATCGTTGTTGTTACAGTTGTGCGCCAGTTCCGCATGCTGTTACACGACTACATCAATTGTGCACCTTTTTTGGAAGCTGTTACACTTGCTGCAACAGATGTCCACCGATCCTGGAAGCTGGTATATCATTCAAATACGAATCGTGAAGACTGGTCCTCATGGCTGTTACACGTTTTGGCTCATGCTGGTGATCAAGATCATTTATAGATTTTGTAATGATGCCAAATCTTTTATATCATACGAACAGCTTGAGAATCTCCGATTCTCAAGGCTATTCTGAGTCTGTTTCAACTGAATGACTCTGTCTTTAAATAACAAAGCTTTTGTAATCATTAGGGATCGAATATTAGCTGTGGAACAGTGAAGTGAAGTGAAGCATTTTGTATCTAAACATTCTGGCGATTTAATAAATAAAGTGAATTGAGTTTCTCCAACCTACTGTAGTCTTTTCAAGTGGATTCAGTGAGAAGGAGAGAGCCCACCTTCCTCACAGACTCCCCTTTGTTTTGAGTTTTAGATTCACTGCTTTGATTTGGATGATTTATCTGTGTAGCATTTCTAGAATACATTTATTGTTACAGTTCAGTCCCTTTCTATTTAATGCGCATCAGTGTGTCTCATGAGAGTTAGAATCAAT
The DNA here is from genome assembly GCA_010110895.2 of Picea sitchensis. Lineage (NCBI taxonomy): Eukaryota > Viridiplantae > Streptophyta > Pinopsida > Pinales > Pinaceae > Picea > Picea sitchensis. Next base: position 5,697 of record SNQJ01S0202785.1, on the reverse strand, counting down.
TGTTGAATACTGCTGGAGAATTGCTTTGAGAGTTAATTCCTTTTCTGCATTAGATTAAATCTCTGTTTGCAAGCAAAAGTAAATAGAAGTGTGAATTCCCTTTCTGCAATTAAGTAGATTTCTTTTCAACAATTTCCTTATGCAAGAGAAAAATGGAAAATTAGAATAGATTAGATAATCCAGGATTCTTATACACTCATCAATTTCTACTTCTGGAAATTACATTTCAATTATGCAATTGTGATTTCAATTCTGCAACAATAGATTAGAACTCCAGTTGTGTTAGTAACTTGTGTTAATGTTCAACTTTTCAATTCTGTTTCTTTTAGTGATAATTTACCTTACTGCAACTTGATAAGTGTTTGCTTTCATAATCTAACATAGACTGTGCACAATTATCTTACAATAACAAAACTTCCCGGGGTTTGAAAATTCATATTGAATACCTTAATTATCTATTTATTTAGACAATTAAAGTGCCCAACATTTTGGCGTCGTTGCCGGGGAAGATAATTAGAGATTCTTGGAAACACATTAGTTTTCTTTTCTTAGGAATGAGTAGTCTGCATGAATCTAGGAACAAGAGGACGTATCCCCAAAAACACTAACCCTACAGGTACCAGAGGACGTGGTAGAAGGAATCCTGCACTGGGAAGGCCAACCTTTGTTGATGAGATTATAGCCAGAGGAGATTCTTCTTCGGTATCTATCTTTCGCTCTTCAAATCCTCCAAAAAGACATATTCCTCAGACATCAGAACTACCCCATTTTGAAACATCATTTTCATCAGGGGCTGAAGCTGAAGATTTGTCACCAACAAATAAACACGCAACACTAGAGAATATTGAAGATCAAGAAAGTGTAGCTTGGAACAGGGAAAAGCCAGAAGAAGTTGTTTATCAGATCAACGGACAGATAGTCACTAAAGAGGAGTGGGACGCTTTTCGTATTGAGTGGAGAGAAAGAGAAAATATGGAAAATCAAGGAGATAATGAAGAAGAGTTCCACCATGAGAATCCACCGAACAATGAAGATTAGACAAATGATGAAAATACTATCTCTACCCTCGTCTTTCTTATTTCTGATATTCCCACACAGGGGATGGCTCCTATGAAGAACATACCTCTCTCAACCTTGCCAAATTTCCATGGATGATCTACTGAGGATCCAGATGAGTTTCTGTTTGAATTTGATATTCTATGTAGAAGCTATGACTACACTACCATTGTGCAGAAGCTTAAATTGTTTCCAGCTACATTGAAGGGTAACACGTTAAAATGGTTCATGAGCCTTGGAGGAGAGAATATTTCAACATGGGGACAAATGAGGTAGCTTTTCCTGAACAAATACCAAGACTACTGTCAAACGAGGGAACGGAGAGAGGAACTGTTCAAGATGTCTCAGAAGGAGGATGAGACCCTTGAAGATTTTGTGGAGCGAATTCAGTATAATCTACAAAGGTCTGGACATCCGGATGTGAGTAAGGACATTCTGAAAACTATTTTGCTAAAAGGAGTTAGAGATGATTGTTTAGATATGCTAAATATGCTTGGCAAGGGAGATATATCTAAGGAATCCTATGAAGACATTGTAAATCTTTGTAAGGGAGGCTCTTGAGGATCTACAAGGAATAAGTCAGCTACCAGGGATGCCACTTTTTCAAGGGTACTAAAATCAACCAATGGAGGGGAAACAAGAGCTGAAATAGGTAATCTGTTAGAAGATTTCAAAACAAAAATGATTAACTCTTTTGCTTCACAAATTGATACTCTACAGATCAAACAAAAACAAGCAGAATCAGATCGAGCATTGTCCATTTTCTGTCTGAAATGCAGAGACAAACATCCACCAAGGGAGTGCTCAATGAACAGTGTCAAAGTATGTCTTATTTGTGAATTAGATCATTCCACTGACAAATGTCTCTCCCTACCAGGTGTAAAAGCATCAATGAAGGTGACTAATGAGGAAGCGGAGGTTGCCTATCTAATAACACAGAGGAGACAATGGCAGCCACGAGGTCAAGGTATAAACCCTCAATTCTCTCCTGCAACACTTAATTATTGGAATAATGTGAACAATTAGCTTCAATATGGCCAGATGAATGCCCCCCCTTATTAGGATCCCAATGCATGGGTACCTATGCCCCAACAATAGAATCATCCTATGCAATGGAACCCATATTGGAGAGCCCCTCAACAACAACTTACTTATCAAAACCATCACCAACAGAACCCCTATCAACAATAGTTCCAATCCCAGTACCAGCAACAATAACTGTAGTTACCTCCCAATGCCCCACAGAACAATCCTCCCTTACGACCTTAGATGCATGTGCAAACTAACCCAAATCCAAAGAATAAGGTCGCTCAGAATATTGATATACACAATGTGCCAGCTCTGTCTATTACTCCTATGCCTTGTGATGAGATAAAATTAAGATCAGGGAGAATAGTTGAGCCAATAATTGAAGATGCTCCATCTTTAGAATCAGACAAGGAATCGAGGGAAAAACTATCTGATGATACAGAAGAAATTGACGAACCTATCATAGAATTAGTAGACCCCCATTCCCTGAAAGACTGGAAATTACCAAAACTATGGAATTACCATCCTTCAATCTCTTAGAAGAATTGCAAAATCTGCATGTTAACATTCCACTATTGCAAGCGATTAGGTATGTCCCTATTTATGTGAAGACTGTGAGAGACCTCTATATCAAAAATCCTGGAAGGAAACCTAGGGACCCCCTCACAGTACACGTAGTGGGAGAATTGCCTGAATTGATGTTAGGAAAAACCCCACCTATTAAATATGGCGACCCAGGAAACCCTACAGTCACTATCAAAATTGGACAGACATTTATTCCCCATGTGTTAGTTGATTTAGGGGTAGCAATTAACATTATGCCAATAGAGACGACACAATTGCTGCAACTCAAAACACAAATCCGACCTACTCCTACTATTTTAGAATTAGCTGATCGTTCTACTATAAGACCATAAGGAGTAATCAATGATCTAGTTATTTTAGTTGATTAATGGGAGTATCCTACTGATTTTGTCGTATTGCAACCTAAAACCCATTTGGGGGGCCACCCTCTAATTCTAGGAAGACCAAGGTTAGCTATAGCTAATGCTTTCATTGGTTGTAGATCTAGTTCAATGACCATCTCTGATGGTTATGATACCAAGAAACCTAACCCTTTATCCTCTTGTTACACCCAGTGTGGAACCCAAAAATTCTTTATGGATGGACATTGAGGATGAAAGCTCTCTACATGTGTTAACCATAGGAAAATCCATGAGTTTCAAAGACGAGACAGAGGATGAGCTAATCAATAGCTTTATCAGTGACCCCTCTGTTGTTACACCAAACACGTATCACCAATTGAGTAGAATCTTTGACCCTATTGCCCAGGAAGGAGTGAGCCCGGAGATGTTCTCTAAAACTGTTGTAAATCAAGTTAATTCAGCTATAACAGTAGATACTGAAACAAATGAATTATTTCCTAAAGTTAGTTCTAAGAGCATCGCTATAGAAATCAAAACTAGAAAAACCCTGAACATCAATCCCGATTTATCTTTTGTTGAAACTCGTCGTTTGATGAAGTTATTGATTGAACATAAAGAAGTATTTGCCTGGGATTATATGGATATGGAAGGAATTTCCTCTGAACTATGCACCCACCATATATACATTAAGGAAGAATGCCGACCCATTTGCTAACCCCAAAGGAAGATGAACCCTAATATTAAAGAGATTGTTAAGGAAGAACTCTAGAAACTTCTAAATGCCGGATTCATCTACCCTGTATCAGATAGCGAGTGGGTTTAACCATTGATTATCATACCTAAAAAGAATGGTAAATGGAGAGTGTGTGTGGACTATAGATCCCTGAATAAGACCAGGCAGAAGGATCATTTCCCTTTTCCATTTATTGATCAAGTTCTAGACAATCTATTTGGGGAATTTTTTTTCTCTTTCCTAGATGGATTTAGTGGCTATAACTAGATAAAAATTGCTCCACAGGACCAAGATAAGACCACCTTTACCAGCCCTTGGGGTACATTTGCCTACAAGGTTCTCCCATTTGTCTTGTGTAATGCCCCAACCACTTTCCAGAGAAGTGTAATTGGTATTTTCTCTGATATGGTGAGTGATTGTATGGAAATATTCATGGATGACTTTACACCTTATGGTACTGTTTTCGATGAAGCTTTATCTAATCTAGAAAAAGTGCTCAAAAGATGTATACAGTCTCATCTTTCTCTAAGTACAGAAAAGTGTCATATGATGATGAGTGAAGGTGTGGTGCTGGGAAACTTCATTTCTTATGCAGGTATTCAGGTAGACCCAGCCAAAATCCAGGTAATTTTGGACATTCCAACCCCATCAACTCAGAAAGAGGTAAGAAGTTTTTTAGGGCATGTTGGATATTACTAGAGATTCATTAAAAAAAATTCCAAACTTGCCTATCCCTTATTTTTTCTATTGACAAAAGATGTTGACTTTAGTTGGACTGACAATTGTGAATTGTCTTTTGCAGATCTAAAACAAAAATTGTCCACAACTCTCATTTTGAGAGGGCCCAATTGGGCTCTGCCATTTCACATTTCTTCAGATGCCTCAGACACTGCAATTGGTGCAGTGCTAAGGCAGTAGTAGTACAAAGATCCCTATGCTATCTATTATATCAACAAGAGCATGGCTCCTGCTGATTTAAATTATACAGTTACTGAAAGTAAATTCTTGGCAGTAGTTTATGCGATCAATAAATTTAGGCATTATATCACTGGTTATCTTACTTTTATTCATACTGATCATTCAACAATTAAATATTTGATGAATAAACCTATTACTAATGCTCGAGTAACAACATGGTTGTTATTACTACAAGAATTTGACATCACTATAGTAGATAGACTAGGAAAAGAAAATGTGGTTGTTGATTTTTTCTCAAGATTGCATATAAATGATCATAATTCTATTGGATTACTGAGAGGGGGGGTGAATTAGTAATAGCATAATTATAATCCTTTTTCTTCAAATGTTATATCAATTTATAATTATTATCCAATAATGAGTAGTAAGAAATAAACAATCACACACATACACAGTACACCAGTGTGTTAAGTGGAAACCCAAATCGGGAGAAAACCACGGAATGCTTTTTCTTATATGTCTTGAAGAATTACATTCATTGGAAGCACCAATTTCCTTTGTTTTCTAGCTACAACTGGAAGGAGGCTCCAACCCCCTAGTTTCTTAGGCTAAAACCCGAGGGAAACTCCAACTCCCCAATTCTCTGGCTACAACCAGAAGGAGGTTACAACCCCCTATGTTCTCCGGCAACAACCGGAAGGTGGCTGCAACCACCTGTCCTTGCCCTATCATGCCACCCTAAAGTAGAAGTAGAATGATGGAACCACTGTCACACTATCACTGTGAGATATACCGCTGTAAACCTGTACCATAAACAAGGGCATCAACCATGCACCAACCTCAACCAAAAGCCCTCATCAATTTCATCATCCAAATCTGATTTGTATCTCTATAATATACTTGGTGTATATGATCACATTCCTGCAAACCTTCCTTAACTTTAACAACAAGAGACTAGCATTTTCATCAAACTTTTCTTTAGTCTCACATGCCTAGTTTTGGATTAGTCAACAACCCTAACTTGAAGTAATCATA
>SNQJ01S0202783.1:6487-16671 GCA_010110895.2 Picea sitchensis | reverse complement strand
TTTTAATACAGACTTCAAAATCTTATGCATTTATATTCAATTCAGATTCAAAACATTTACAAATAGAGTCTGATACAACCAAAAAGGTGCTCTTGCACTTCTTCCAACTTTAATTCATTCAAGTATCCCAGTATTTATACAATTTGATCACAATGGTTGAAACCGAAGTGTTTTAGCTTCTAAAACTGACTAAAATGATTTCGACTAACAGTTTTGGTATATGAACCGATTTACAATGATTAACAAAAAGCGTTTCAAAATTGAGGACAAATTTCTTTGACAGCTCGACTTCCTCCGTGCCACCTGTCTCGCTCTGATATTCGGCCAAAGCTACAAATTTGGTGACACCTAGAAATCACTTACTGGTTCCGAGGATACTATACTTTGTCTTACCAAGCCGCATGATTTCCTTCCATTGCAAATCAGAGGGAATTTCATAATACATCATCTCTTTAATCAAAATATCCAAGTCAATGCACATGGCGTAGGATATAGTCGACAGACTAACCTTCACTATTTTGAACTTATTCAAAATTTCAAAGTTTGTAGCCAAATACTCTACCAGACTTGGGCCTTTCAGACTTTCTTCTATAGCTTCAAATTTAGAATGGTCCATTCTACAATGAATGAGGAGGGAATTGTAGTCTTCTTGATTGTATAGTGAACCTTTTCCATCCCAAAATGGTGGGAGGCCTTTGATAAACAATTGTTCAAATGCATCCTTGAACTCCTGTATCATGTGCTCCATTTGCATAGCTTTGTTTTGGACCGATCTGAGCAGGTTGTGCTTGGCGATGATCCTCCTGGCCCAAATTATCAATGCAGTCCTATCCTTTACCCCTATAGTTTGGAGATCAATAGTGGGCACATAATTTAGCAAGTCAATATCATTTTGGGCCCATTCTGAAGGTGTTTTGGCTAATACTTCATTTACAATAGTACACCTTCTTCGAGCCATAGCAGCCATGCTGACTTTGTCATTTATAAAATTTATATAATCCCTGAATTTAGTAGCCTCTGCAACAATAGCATCCCATATCACATGTTTGGCTCGCTGTAATAGTTTTTTTCCCTTTAACCTAGTTTTCAACTTGCTCACTCTCTCTTGCAAATATTGATTAACTCTGTGGAGCTGAGCCATTTTCTCATCTTTTACTTCAGCTCTTGTTTCAACTTTTCTATGACTTCTTTGAGACCCTTGATCTCCCCTGTTTTTAATCTTACCTGAGACATAGCTTGGACCAACCCCTCAGTGCTTGATCCAACCTATGTATTAGCAGGTACAATGGCAGCCATATTTGATGTTTCTACCTATACTTGTGACCAATTCTCTTTCTCCTTTTCTAATTGCAACATGTTAGCTTTGTAATTGAGTGCTTTTTGTCTAAATGTTTCCTTATCCTGTTCGAAAGCAGCTAGCTCTAGCTAGCTTTGCTATCTTTGTATGATATGTAGGGGACATCTTCAACTTTTTCTTTAGGTTTTGGATCATCTTATCTTTCTCATCTAGAGAATCCTTCACCCCTTGGGGGCCTTCAAATTCTAACCTTTTGACATGTTTCATCCAGGCTTTGTTGCATGATTTTTCATGTTTCAATTGTCCATCTAGTTTGAGTGCATGTGTTGTCAATATTGCAACCCTCAGACCTAATATTAGGTAATCTAAATATAGCAAGTCATTGACATTCTTGTGGAACTTTAATTTGTCAGGGGCACCAATATTTTCATAGTTCATTTTGAACTCAGACACCTTATCATCATCGACCACTGCTATGTTAAACATCTTTCTTTCCACATCCTTGACTGAGAGTAAGGAAGCCTTGTGCTGGGACATCTTCACTACTTCAGGTAAAAGGTCTCTTATTTCACTGTTGGCCATACTTCCCTTCAAAGCATACTGATTCATTAAATATTACTTGGACTGATAAACTTCCCCAGGTGTCTTGCCAAATATGTGTTTCCTACTGCTAAAAACCTTTGTGTTGCTTTCATTTTGTGGAATGCTTCATGTAACAACTTCTTCATTCTTGGTTACACCTTCCACCATATCCATGCTCATTTTTCCTTTGCGCTCTTCTTCTTCCAGGTCAACTATTTGAGAGGGTGATGTGATATTCATTTTCTTGGGAGTATCTTGCTGGCTACTAGAACCCTGCGCCTATGAACTTCTCCTCTTATTATAGACACTCATTTTAGGGGCCTTGAAAAACAACCTAGGGGAAGGTTTCTATGTTGGGCTTTGTTGGGAAGCTAATTTTGTTTGTTTTGTCTGATCATGTTGCAGAGTGACCTCCATGTCTACACATGTTTCCAGATTGGCTATCTTATCGAATCCTTCAACATGCTCATGTTCGTAGGGGCCTTGTTTTCTCGCCAATCTTCTCTTTGATATGATCTGATGCGGATCATATTTCCTCCCTTACAACTATGTGAACTCAAATTCACTGAGTTTGGATTGGATCAAATGCAAACAAGGCTTGTTCTTTACCACAAAGGGCCCCACTATGAAAGGAGAATTTAGGTTAGAAGCCTTGTGTTCTTTCAGAAAATTGTTTATCTCTGAGATGATCCTTTGTCTTCTAAACTCCAAAGCAAAGATTTTGGGAGTAAAAAATATTGGTAAAATATAAGGTCCTTCCCAATAGCCATATACCCAAATCACAGTAGATTGTATGAACATAATCCAATATCCTACCCTACTCTCTGAATTTGGTTGTAAAGAACTTCTCATTTCTTCCAGAACCCTCGGCAGATCTGCACCGAAAATAAGACTGTACACCCTGGACATAATCTTATTGATGAAAATGAGCATGGTGATTCTTTTACACTTGGTCGAAATACATGCAGTCTCAGGAAATTTGGTTCTGTTAGATTCCAGAAACATTCTCAGCAAGTGTGTGTAGTATATGAAGTGTCTCAATGAGTTAAAGTTTACCAACTATTGATGCATATTATCAGCTATTAATTTTTCAAAATTGACATTGACCGACTATTGGGATCTAAATATGTCTAAAAACAACCTTAGTTAACATTAATTTATCAACCCGAGTATTTGTCTTTTATCTCAAAGAATATCGACAAAGTCTATGCAGATAGCTCATAGAGGCTAAAATTGTGTAGTGAAAGCAAATATGAGTTTATCAACAATCAAGTTCCTCAAACATTCATTAAATATTCTAAGAATTGAAATCTAAAGCTGTGCAAATGGAAAGGAACTAGTTAATCTATTGAATTCATTTTAAGAGAAGTAATTGAATCTAGATAAAGACTTGTAGAAATGACAATCATTATGAATCAAATTGCTGAAAAGAAAAGGGAGAATTACTCTATCTATGGAAAGGAACAGAGACTGTAATCTAACTGAAAAGAGTCAACAATCGTATTTCTATTGAAAGGAACAACAACTATATTCTAATGGAAAGGAACGACAAATGTAAACTAAGTGAAAGGAACACCAAATGTGAACTAAATGAAAGGAACAACAAATGTGAACTTATGATGAACTGTCATGCATCAAATCTCAGTAATAGGAATTGGAACAACAATCATTTAATGCTTCAGGTAATATCTATTTCTTGCAATTGACATGAAATCATCAACACACTTATGCGTTCGTTTAACTACTATAAAAGAGAATCGAATCACAAAACAAAATTTGAATTGATACAATTACAGGTCGAACAATAGCTCCCTCAGAATAGGCCCTTGGTCCTTAGAATCACTGCTATTTGAAATTCAGTATATAAAAATGGTAAAACCGCTCGAAGCTTCTATTGATTTCATAGCTTGCACAACATTTTACAAAAACTGCTAATGCATAGCATTTCTATGTTCTGAATTCTTGGGTGCAATTTTTCTACCTTCTTTCAAGATCTATTTATGCCTTATATGTTACAATAATCTGGGTAAATTAGGCTATCATGAGGATCGAGAGATCCTCAGGATTGCTTTACTATTACAATAAGCAACTCAATTATCTTTAAAATTGCCTTGCACCATAAAGTCTTCAACCTCCAATAGCTTGCACATCTTCAAGATTCCCTTTTCTCTCTTGGGTTTGACAATATTTAACTAATCTTGCAATAAAACCAGACAATTCCAATAATATTTAGGATCTATGTAATCTAATCTCCAAAAACAATGCTAAGGAGTATATTATTCATTTTCTATTCTATTTTCTTCTAAATAACCAAAAATTCAATCAAGATGATATCATGAAATGTGGGGAAAATGAAGATATTTATACCTTTTTCATAACCTAACATACCCCCTAGCTTACCTTCTTGCATGTCCTCATGCAAGCTGAGATTTTACATGTAAAGTAGTAATGTTGTAAGATGGAAAGGTTGGTTCACCAGTCCTTCTGAACCCATTGCTTCTTTTGAGTTCTCCAAAAGCAGCATCCTCCATCTTCTTGTTAATTTGATAATATTTTTTGTAACTTTCTGGAGGGAACCAGATGATAGGGGGATTATATCTGCACCCAATCCAAGCAGGCCCTTCCTCTTGGAGAAATCTAGAATACCTCTCTATTCTGAAGGTAGTTGCAAAGAAATTCCTATACCCAAAGGGTTCCCTACTCTTTACTTCACTGGAGGAGGCATCCCATCTCAGTTTAGAAGCAACAAGAGCTTCCTCCTTAAGCTCCCTAAAGTGACTGATACCTGAACATATGGCATGTAGATGGATGGGGGCCAAGGAGTCTACGATCCCCTTTCTTTTCATAAATGTTTTATGTCATATAATGGATGGAAAGGACTTTGTAGGTCCCCCCCTAACCCAGAGATCTATCCCAACATCCCTTTTTAGGAAGGTTTTATGAGCTTTACCCCATCTGACTTGATTCTGAGTAAATGACAGAAATGCCTGTATATCACCTATGAATGGGCCAGGGTTATCTTCCCTTTTTTCTTCCAGAATGGCATTATGAAAGTACAATTCACACAAAAAGTATTGTATGTTTTCATCCTTCTCTCTGAAACATGAAATAAACTCAGGTACAGTGGTGAAATAAATAGGTTTTCCCTCTCTGATGGCCTTCACTCTTAATAAAAAATATCGTTCCAACAAGAATAAAGTGTAATTGGTGGCAGGGGCTCTGCAATTAATAGCATCAGAGTAGACATCACAGATTTCTTTGATTTTCTCCAAAGAGTTTTCTAATTGGGTTTGCACCTTTTTGATCTTCCCTTGGGCTCTGGTGAGTGCAACATAGGTCTCACCCTCTATTGTTGTCATGTCCTTCAGTTCTTTAACAATATTTTGATATTCAATCCTAGTTACCATTTCATCTTGGTGTTGAGCCAATGCTTGTTGGACTTGTCCTAGCTCTTCCTTTAGTCTATTGATGGTGACACCCTATGCTTAAGATTGGGATGCTTGGTATTATTCCATAGCACCCATCTCTTCCCTGGATCGAGTTAATGCTTGTTGGACCTGTGTAAGCTCTGCTTCCAACCTGTCCACAATAACACTCTATTTCTGGGACTAGAGTGCTTGGTGCTCTGCCATAGTCAGTAACTCATTTATGTTTTGAACCAGGGTTTTTTGAGACTGCATCAATTCTTCCTCCAATCTCCTAATGGTATCATTTTTCTCAAGGAGTTGAGCTATTTCCTCTAATATCAGGTTGTCTATCTGCACCTCAACATCAATTGATTTTGTAGCTTTCATATTTTCCCGTGTTTCTAAAGGAGGTGCTTCCTTATTCTACTACTATTTCTTCAGGGTCTGTCTGTATTTCTACAGAATTTGTACTAGCTACTTCTTTAGGAAGAGGGTTTCTTCCTTATACTCTGGCCCTTTTGTTCTTCTTTCTTTTGTGGGACTTATCTGCCTGTTCTAGCTATTTCCTCAATTCCTTAATAATTTCCTTGAGTTTAACTACCTTTTTCTTTAATACTTCAACCTTATTAGCCTTTTTCTTCAATAGTTTATTTTATTTTCTTAACTTTCTAATTTTCTTATGGCTCTTGGCTGATTTTTGTTTATGAGATGTCTCAAGGTCTTCTTCATTCTAGCCAGCATATGGTTGTTCCTCTGTTCCTTCCAAATGTTTTGATGCAGGAGCATCACCAACATCAAGTGAGCCAACACGGAAGCGAAGGACAACTGGACAAGCCAGCACAAATTTTTTGAATTTCTCTTGGATTTGATGCACGAACATAAATGTGGCAATTTAATGAAGCGCACTTTTATAATGAAAATGGACCTTGAGCGGATTTCTCTCGTCCTTAGTAGGTAGAAGGAATTTAAAGTAGTTAATGCAGGTAGATAGAATTTAATTCTAGATTAGACAGTTTTAGAGCGCAAGAGGGAAATGGGATATAGACACCCTCATTGTGTATTGTAACATAGTTAGAAGCATTGGAGCAAGAGTATGCAGAGAACTTTGTAAGAACACCCATGTACATATATTTGGATTAATAGAAAGAGTTTGATTCAAATTCATGGTTTTGTGTTTGTTCTCTGTGTATTGATACTGAATAGTATGCTCATGAATGTTTGCTTCGTGTTATACATTTTCTTTATATGCTATGTATAGGATTTCATGTTTAAGTTTGAAGTCTAAAAGGGAAGAAAGAATAAGTTTCAATTGTTTCTCTATTTGAGCCGAGAGTTCCTGCAAGGAGTGCAGTTCAAGTGTCCGCAAGGAGTGTGTTGACGAAAGGTTCAGATAGGGAAGCTTTTGTTCTCAGTTCCGTAGAAGTGCAGACAGGCACATGAGTCGTGCAAGGAGTACATAGGCCAAGCTAAGCCTCAGGGTTGTGAACCTGAGTAAAGTGTTGATAGACTACTGCTGCAGGTGAGCGCAGAGTCAAAAGACTTCGACACTTAGAAGTGTCTAAAAGTTGCCGCAAGGAGTGCGTGCAGGGTTTTCTGAAGGATTCAGAGTTGGGAAAATCTCAGAAGATATAGGACCTTCGAGTAATAATCACGAGAAGCGCAAGGAGTTTGTGCTGAAAAGTGTTTAAGTAGGTGTTACAAGTTTGCGCGCAGGTGGACAAGTTTGTGGAGGAATGCTTAGTCATTCATGGGAATCACCAGGAAGGAACAGACGGTCGGAATTATCTGAGGAGAATTCACGACATCCCGTGGGATGTCATATCTCGCAGAGGAGAAAGGGAGATATGGCAAGGTATTTTCTAAGGGTTCAAAGCTCAGGAGGGGCAGGACTGTTGATCCAAGCCACAAGGGCCGTTGGATCTATTTGTATATCGTGTATCGGGGTTTCATGGGTGGAAGTCTTGTGAATATAGCAGCAGGAATCGTGAAATCACGAAACACGATATCTCGACGGGTACGAGAACAGTGTGGGGGCCACAGGTATCGACAAGTGGATAGGTGGCATACTGTATCGGGGTTTCGTAGTGAAAAGTCCTAAAACAATCGCATGAGGATTTGCGATATTGCGAACTCAAAAATGTCGATGGAGTGAAGGGACCGTTGAAAAGTCAACTCGTGAGTGCATCAGAGTTTCGACGTATCGGGGTTCGGGGTTCGGTAAAACAAGTTGCTCGACATCACGAGTGTCGAAATCACAATAGGGAAAGTCCCAAAGGGAAAAGGAAAGGGTCAGCGTTGACTTATATCAGGTTTCAAGGATTCGTGGAACCAACGCTCGACCACTGACCTCGCGAAGTTGCGAATTCCGATCTCCTAAGAGCAAAGAGGGGATCTCACAAGGATTGTTGTGGGTGCAGATTTCCCAATAGGGAAATAGAGGAACGTTAGAGTTCTTCGGGCCGTGATAAAGGAGAAGATCCTGTGTGAGCACGCGAACCTTCCGACCTGCGGGTGTAGGGAGCATGCGTGTACGTCATGTTTTGTCTGTCCAAGAGGGATTCTTGTTTCAAAATGAGGTTATTCTTGTGCTCTATCCTCAGGAAAAGACATTTCAATATCAGGAAAATATTCAATTGGTTTTGAAGAGGAGGCTTGTTCTAGGCATTTTTCTGGATTATTTACACCTCTGTCAATTGAGGTTCCCAATCTTCCCAAAACCTAGGCTATTTCTACCTCATATCTCTTCATAAATTGTTCTCTCAGATGCTCTAATGTCGGTTGGGTGTCTTCCTGATCATTCCTTTGTGAGGTCTATTCTTCTTTCCTAATTCCTTGAGCATTCTCGTGTGGAGACTGTTCTGTAGAATTCTGAAGTTCTTCAAGTTGTTTTGCTGTATCCTGAATTGCTTCAGTTGTTTCCTGGATTCGTCCGCTTCTTCTCCTTGTTTGAATGATGGTTGTAGGGTAAGTTGTTTCTCTCTTCCTCTTTTTCGTTAATGCCTATGTTTGTGAGATATAGGTCTCTGTGATTTGGGCAAGGTCTACCTCATCATTAGTTTGAGGAGATGTGATTTATCTTTGGGTAGTAGTCTCCTCTGCCTATCTATCTTCAATTTCCTGTGGTGGTTATTCATGGCATAATTCAGGCTGCTCCAATTGTGGAGGTCTATTGGACTCAATCAGGTTATCCTAGGTCAATTGATTTTGACTCAGTGCTTTATTTGATATCAGTTTAACTAATATGTGGTGGATGATAAAAGTAAGAGGGTCCTTGAATTTTTGTGTTCTTAGGGCAACCTCATGTAATATGGCATTCGGAAAGAAAGGTAGATTAAGTATTAACCGTTGTTTTAAAGCTTCCAACAATTTGAGGTGGCGAGGTCAAATTACGTCATATCATCCATCACAAGTGATGTACCACTAAATTATCCCTACAAGTTCCTTCTATGGTTCTCTGAGGGTTCTGGGATTGAGTCCCTTTCCCTTCTTATCCAATTCTTCCCCAGGGTCTGTGAAAGTTTCCACATCTTCCTTCAATGTTGTGTATCTTCCTATCCACTGAATGCCCATGTTAGGGAGGCCTATGACCTTTTCTAAGATTTTCGAGGTGACTGCGATTTGTATGCCCTGCACCATAGAGTTTTCTCCTTGCAGATTCTGAAAGAATTCAAGTGTGACATTCGTGTCATATCCTTGCAGACGGTTGAAGTACTTCATCCACCCCAGCTGGTGCAAGATGTCTCTTGCTTGCTCTATAATCTTTAGTAAAGTTGGTTCCCTACGCACACCTCTGCCACCCATTTTGTGAGAAAATATGGACAACTGTTGTTCCTAGTAGCAGACGTGGTTAGACCAACTTAGAGGAAAAATTATCGAGAATAACAAATATCAGAGACAACAAATGTATACAAATGAAGGTATTTATTACAATCATTATTATCTGTATCAAGAAGTGTGTCAAGCTTCCACTCCCCTCATTAATAGAAAGGTCGACCTCGACCGTCAGTGTAGGGAAAAGTAATGAGTGTAGGTGTTGATGGTGAGAAGTAATGATTGTACGGTGGCTGCCAATGGGGATTAATGATTTATTTTCAAACAATATATTTTAATGTTAATCATTTAATGTTAATCCGCTTTTGTGGAATTGAAAATACTGATACTCAAAAGAATGCTTTAAGGATACATACGCCGAATAAATTAAATCTGTTCAGTTAAATAATATCCCACATATCACAATGTTGTTACTTTTCTGTGTCATTGAATACAGCGGAATTGATAGCCTCGTTATTGAGTGAAGGACATCTAGAGATAGGTAGAAACTTGACATTTAAGGTAAAATTCCATACCACAGGTAGAGCCACTATTGCCAACAGGCATCCATAGCCTCGACAAGGTTGCCTGTTAACCCTGAGATGAGCCTATATCCTTGATACTTGTTTGAATCATATTTTCCAAGAATACCATTATCCTGGTTTGGTAGCCACAATGATAATGCCACTCACTAGATTGTAACTTAGGTGAACAAGCTAGCTCGTGATGAGACCCCTTGTCCTTTGACTAGAAAATGTTTAAGGCCATTGCCCTGGTGTGGTAGCCATAGTGGGAATGTCACTTAGGTTATTATGCCACGATTGTGGTAGGTTGGCTCATGATGAGACACCCTATTCTTTGTGGGAAAAGAATTTTTTTTTATTGATTTTTCTTTTTAGAAAGTTTTTAAGTTTTTCCTGAAAAAGACTATTATCCTGGTTTGGTATCCAAATGATGATAATGCCACTCACTAGAGTGTAACTTAAGTGAACAAGTCATATCATGATGAGACCTCTTGTCCTTTGACAAAAGAGAATGTCAAAGGCCATTGCCCTGGTATGGTAGCCATAGTGGGAATGTCACTTAGG
>SNQJ01S0202780.1:0-16731 GCA_010110895.2 Picea sitchensis | reverse complement strand
TCCATGTCTAGGACCATGTGGGCCTCGAGACATGATCTCCTAGTTATCCCTAGATATCGGGGATAACAGGGCCGACTTGTACCCTTTACGTCACAAATAGGGTTATAGGTAAGTCTGACTCTTAGACAATATAGAAAGGGATCTCACACATCCACTAGTGCTCAACCACTAGGGGCACGTCCACCTGTGCTCAGCCACAGGGACTTCCAAGTCAATAAATCTCTATCTCACTATGTCTCACATGAGAATCGTCTGGACACACACTCACTAGTGCTCAACCACTAGGATCACGTCCACCTGTGCTCATCCACAGTGACGTCCTACTCAACAAATCTCTATCTCACTGCGTCTCATAGGAGAATCATCTGGAGTACCACATCATTTCATCTCCGTCTCAGAGAGAATGACACACCCAACTCATGGGCTTCCTCACCCCACACAGAGGCACACAACGTTCCATCTCCATCTCAGAGAGGAACCTCACACCCATCTCATGGGCACACCCAACTCATGGGCTTCCTCACCCCACACAGGGGCACACAACGTTCCTTCTCCGTCTCAAAGAGGAACAACACACCCATCTCATTGGCACACCCAACTCATGGGCTCTCTCTCAGGCCGACTCACTCGGCCTGTGTCCTGGAGGATATCTGACGCAACTGTAATCATCAACAAAAACTTGACTTGTGCCATTTTGGACTGGTACTTCTGGTACTGGTTCTGGTTTCCTGGTTTTATGGTACCAACCAAAAACTAGGGTTTCACTTTCCTGAGGCTCTGGCCACTGAAAAGGTGCACTCAAGGTGCCAATGAGTTTGCTAGGCTAGCGCGCACTTCCCTAGATAGTTTTTAGGCTGAAATTCTCTTCCAATAAAAAGCCCTATTTTTCTTGTACGGCAACAGTGACGTTTTTGGTTACCCAGTGAAAGGTGCTCTATTCAGTCAAGCTCTGATACCATGTTAAATTTAGAGCTTCTATTAAGTTCTTTTCAATTTACTAGACATTAATAGCATAAGCAGGATCACTGAGAGAAACACAATCACAAGGTACACAACATTTTATCCTGGGAAACCCCTATGGGGAAGAAAACCCAGCAAAAAATTCCTTAATATAGATTGCCAATACAAGGCCAAGATAAAAGACCAAACACAAGAGAATATCCAACATTGAGCAATGCGCTTCTCTCTTTCTTCTTCCGACAACTGCAACTTCCCTCAAACTTGTGCACTAGATGAGTGACTTGAGTGAGTGAGAGAATGAGGCATCATCCTCTCTTATTTATACTAGCTGATAGGTGCTAGGGTTGTGTCTCTTCACCAAGTTGGGCTGACTTCTTCAATTAGTGGCTAAAATCACTTTAATTAGCCCTAGGGGCCGACATCACAATTAGCATCATTTAATTGGGGTTTGTCCAATCCACAAAAGGGGATTTGGTCATACATAAGTCCCGACATGATCAATCCACAAAAGGGGATTGATCTATAAGCAAATGACTCAATAATAAGTAGAATATTCTTCGCAGGTACAATATTTCAACAACACCAAGTACCCCAAATCTCATTAAACACCCCAAAATATGGTGTAAACGCTTTTTGAGTAGCCTAAAAAGTTGTATTATTCCGTGATCCTCGGATTTGGATATTAACTGCTAGCTTGGGGTTTTGACTGCACATCTGATGCGCTGGGGTTTTTGGTTGAGTTTCAAAAAAGGTTTTTGGATGTGTTTTGTTGTGTTTAATAGTTTCATACAGTGCATGCAAATAGATTTGGGAACATAACCAACTCAACAATTTTATTAAGAAAAATAACAAACAATATACTCCAATATGCAAAAACTCAAGAAAATATCTTCAACTAGATCTTTATAGATGGTGATCTTAACTTGAATACAAACAAGATACKGGAAAATATCGATAGGTAGATGGATCTGAGATTCGTTGGGTAGATCCACTGCATGCACGGAAGAAAGCGCTACATGCAACCAAAAATGTGTTGCCGAATTGCTGCAAAAGACTGGATAATTCGCCCTAGTGGCAATACTTGGTGGAATGGCCTAATATCTGTCCCAGATGAATCGCCCTGCTCCCTGGCACACTCTCCCTGCCTCAGAGATGGGACAATCGACTCTCTGTTGTACTGTCGGAATCCCGGATGGATGTATAAACCCCCATGCACTGCAAACTGGTAAACTGGCATGATCTAGGTGATTCCCCCATCAGAAATTCGTGAGATTTGTCTCACTGGAAGCGCCCTGGTCTACTTTCAAATGGGTTTAAAGGGATTTAGCTCTCCTTGACTGGTTGGGCCTAGTGACCCCTGAGTGCTGGTAAATCCTCCCCAAAACCTCATGTTGCAATTGGAAAATCTGCGCACTAGCTTGCGCTGGAACTCTCCATTGCTGTAACATGAACCTGTAGCTCGATGAAGAACTTGTGTGATCCTCCTGACGGACTAGGGTGTCTTTCAACACCGAACTCTGTCATGGTGGTGGTTTCATCCAGAAAACCATAAAACAAGAAGGAAATCACCCGACTCCTCTCTGGATTCTAATTTCCAATTCACAATATGCATAATGAGAAACTAAATCGACTTTCTCCTTTTATATCCCTTCTAATCTAATTTATCGTTCACTTTAATTATTAAGTGACTTTTCCCTAAGTTTTGATTTAATAATCACATAAGTCACTTGAAACCCCCTTTTGCTTCTTTTATTATCTAATGTCACTTTCACTTACGATTTTTCCAGTAAATGACATTAAATAATCATTTTTATTCCCTTTTTCTCCCGACTATAGCCTATGGGAACTAGTATAGGCTACTCAGTTGCTCCTCTTGTAGTCATCAAAGGGAAAGGGACATTACAAAAGCTAACAACAAACAACTGCATACTTGGTTGAGTGCAAAGGCTTCTTTACTTTGCAAGCCAAGTTGATTTCTCAATCCACCTTTCAACACAAGGTTCCCCATCTTCTATAGAAATTGGGCATCATTTCCTTTAAGTGGGGAGGAAATGATGATACAAAATAGCTTGTAAGAAGCTTAGGCCATTTTTAGTAATTGTATATTGCCTATTTTTTACATTTAGAGGATCATGTATTTTTGGCTTGCTTATCCGTGCCTATCTATGCATATTCTTGTAGGTATATTTTTCAACTAACTATTCAACTAATTTTGGTTATTATGTACTCTAGATTTACATTTAATGAAGAATTCTACCATGCTAATATTTTATTCTGCATTTTCTTATGCACGCGAGTGTCTCATATCAAGATAATGAGAAGTCTATTCACTCTTTGATATATCTTGTAATTTCACTTGGTTGTGGCATATTTACATGTAATAGTTGCATTAGACTAATGGGCCCATTAGAAATCACATTAAAAAATGGAACTTGTTGCTGCCTAATCCACACCTCGGGTCATGTGGAAGAAATCTTCAATCCACTGGGTGTGGCCTTGGGGGCAAGTCTCAAGTCGGGTAGTTGTCACTTGACATTCGACTCCTCCGTCTAGGATAACTCCTAGCGAAGCGAAGGGGGGTAGTCCCTAAAAAAGAATCTAAGGCTTGAACTAAAGCTAAGCACAATTATTGTTCTAGATGTATGTATTGTGAATGCTCTTGACAAATTTTATTATTATGGGTTATTGCTTTGAATTACTGGTTTAAATTTGTGAAGTGGCTTGATATTGCAAGTCCACTTTGTGAATGCCAAATTGTATGTGTGAAACATAAAGTAAATCTAATCTAATATTTGTTTCCTTTCACCACTATCTCCCAAATGGGTATCAGTGAGATCACAAGGAGTTCCAACAAGGAGAGAACATATCTTAATGAGTATCCCCTTGAATTCACAAGTCGGTCTACCAATAGAATCTTGTATTGAGCAATAGCAAATAAATGGTTTTCCCTATTAAAACTACTCTGCACTGACCAGTTCTTGTTCTGATGGACTCCCCAGATCAAGCAAAGCTCGCAAGGGGCCAGAGCATACTAAGGCTGTTGAGGGGAAGGTTTATTTGCCAAATTGAAATAACTGAAAGGAAATTACAAAAGGAAATCTAATCTAGAAATTGAAATCTATCTAATGTTTTGTAGTGCTTGGGTTTAGTTTAGATTAATTAGCTTGCGGAAAAGAAAATAAGCACAAGACAAAAGACACACCACAAAAGCGATAGTTTCCCCCAACCCCTGGAGGGATTGTGGGTCTGTTATAGCGCAAGACGTAGGTTGGGAAAAGCCCAACCCAACCACAAAGCAAGTGTTACAACTTGGGAATCCTACACCCAATGTCACCTCGATGTAGGTCCCACACTTCAAGGGTGACTAGGTCACTCTAGGGAGGCGATCCCGGTGACCCTAGGGGGATTGAGATGGAGACAGAGAGAAATGGAAGTGAAGCCCCTAGAGGTCAAGTCTAAGTGGAGTAAAAAGTGTGGAATGAAGTCTTGGGAAGGTCCAAGGGCTGCCAAGTATGTTGAGTAACCTACAAGTGATGAAATACCTGCCCGAAACACAAGAAAAGACACTTTGCAATGATGTATGTTAGTTGGATCAACAACTTAAGCTTGTTGTCCCTAATTTGAAGCAATAGATAACAGTATATATCAGCAATAATATGGTACTATAAGTTGCTCGATAAATGCTAGCGATCAAGTAGAAAATGCAAGAGAAATGTTGAAATTAATGCAGCGAATTTGCATGCAAATAGATTTGGGACTGTTGACCGCCCATTTAGCGGTGGTCAACTCATGTCTCATGAAGTATTCATCTATGTTGGAGACAATTATGGTTCGCGTTATCGATACCCGGTATCAAATTTTGTAGCAATTTCCGCACCGATGCGTGGGTTAATAATGTAATAAGTGCATGGATCATAGTTAGGTCAGGTACCTTAGATTGTTTTTCATCGAGGGGAGTTCCTTTCATCAAGGTTTTTTTTATCCTCAGGTTATCGATTGGGATTTTCAGCCTTATTGATCTTCCTTGAGTTTTTCCCTCCATATGACTTCCTCCAAAGTGGTGGTGGAAGGCGCTCTGATGTTCTCATTTATTGGTAACCTTGTTAGGAATGTTGTAAATGACCATGCCCGGGGCGATTAATAGAAAGTTTGTGAGAATTTAAATTCCGGAGATAGATAGAGTTTTTAATTAATTAAATTTTATCAATTTAATTAATTAATTGCCCTGAGCTTAATATTGTAAAACTTAGTCTTTGGGATTTTTGATAGGGGTATTTGTGCTCAAAGAAATGGAATAGCACCCTACACCCACTGGCCAAGTTTCGACTCAATGCGGGCATGTTTTGCTATGTCTTAGCCCACCAGTGGAGTCGAGTCAAGAAACAACAATTTTAATTGCTAAAAGTGACATTAGTCAAATGTCAAAATCATTGTAATTTTGAGTTTGGTGAGTGAGAGTGTAAGGTGGAAAGTGGCAAGTTAGACCCTCCTAACCTACCCAAACCCATCCTAACCTTTTCCCAGCAATTCAACCTCTTAATTCCCTTTTCCAACTTTCTAATTTTTGCCCTAAGGGAAAAACGACCCACTAACTACCAAATCCCTTGAATCAAGCCTTGAGAAGTGGAAAAGGCACTCCACACATGTGAAATTAAGCCCCCTAGACTTACCAAAACCCTAACTTGCTAAAACCCTAACCCAAAACCTAACTAAACTCACACTAGAGCTCACGCCCTCCTTAGTGGTGCGCCTCCTTTGGTTGGAAAACCACTCTAACTCACCCAAAACCTAACCCAATTGCTATTCTTAGCATATGGGTCCTCCTCACTGACCTAGTGCGACCTTTTAGGAAGGTTATCTAACCTATCCTATGCCTACACCTCACCCTCTCACAATGCATGACTAAAACCCACAAATTTGGAAGCCCCTCTCTTGGGATTTGATCTCTAACTCTTGATTTGACACTTGGAAGTGATCCAAGTCACTTCTCTTGCCTCTTAGGGTATAAAGAGGAGTCTCTCTCCCTCTCTACCTCACCATTCTTTGTGAGCTATTGTTGTGCTTCTCCAGGTTCTTGCCATCTTCTTGCTCTTGCCATCTTCCACTCCCTCATTTTCTCTTGAGATTTTTAGAGCAATTGGTTGCCCAATTTTCTCACACTATTGGATGAATAAAGAAGCTTTGGGGGACCTTTGGATTATTGAGATTAGTCTTGTGATCAACTAAACATGAGGTGATCTTGTTTCCTTTCTCATTTTGTGATTTATATGCAAGCATTCTTTGTTAAATTAGTTTATTGAGGTAAATCAAATATACATTAGTGTTGATGATTTATATATTGAATGATTAAGATAGGATCATGAATTAGTTCAGATTTTTTTATACTAATCACATCCATACTATGCTGCTATAGATTCACATTGTGTTTAGTGTGCAGGTTTGTTTCACAGGTTGTGGTTTGGAAGAGTCTTTAGAGCAGATTTCAACCTTAGCTTGCATAAACTCCTTGCTATTTCTTTTACATCTGATATATTGCTATCATTCCATATCATTTTCTGTAGCTATCTGACTCTTAGATAGGTCATAAATCAAATTTCTATATCATATCTGTTCTTTGAAGTTACGTACATTTTGAGAAATTTCTGTAACTCGACACAGTGTTTTGACATTTATGAAGTTTTGCAGCATTTTACAGCAAGGATTTTGCTTTGCTGTTTTTTTTTTTGGGTTTCTTGACATATTTTGAGGTACAAGCTGCATACAAACACCTAGGAGTCTTCCAAACTCAACATTCTTTGTTTTGGGTAACATCTCTCCTCTTCTCTCTTTCCTTTTTCTAAGTTTTTTGCAATATTTCTAAGTCTTTTGGGCCCTAAAATACATCTAACTTAGATTAGCTATTCTTTTTGTTCATATAACTATTAGTTTAGCTTCTATTTCATTTATTTGTTGTTGTATCAATAAGCTACCCTCTTTGGTCAAAATCGGGAGGCTTGCGACCACCTTATTACATTAGTAGTGTGTTTCTTTTCAAGTTCTTTCATATCTGTTCATAAAATAAATCTAATGTATGTTGATAGTACTAAGATAGTTTCTGCATGAGCTTGATAAGCCATTAGCACAATCTGAGATCTCTTCATGTATTTGGAAGGACATAGACTCAATGCCAACACATGCAAGTTTATCTTGAAGTGAGTGTTAACTTCACTTACCCGACACCTTGGGGAGTCATCCCCAAAATCGCTTTGGCTTAAGGAAATTAACTTGTGGTGATTTTCATGCTTATGAGGTGATTATATCTTAGATAGTTCTTCATTTTACAAGTTTATTTCTTTCATAATCTTCATATGCTTTTACATCATGATATATGGTTAGATAACTTAGATGTGATTCAAATGCTTTAGATCTTTTACTTTTAAGTTATTTGGCTAATCTTTGGATGCATATGAAGTGATAATTGTTTAGAGATCTCATCATTTGCTAAGTTTCATTTATCTCTTAGAAGCTATTTCACTTCCATAACTTAGCATAACATAACGTGGTAATGGTTAAGTTTTAGATCTATTTTGGATGCATGCTTAAGCTCACGGCCTAGTACACTTGGTGCTCACGGCCTCATTCACTTTTGCTCACGTCCCAAGCTTCATTTACACCTACATATTGTGCACACATCTTGAGCTCACGGCCTACTTCTCTATGATGTGCTGGGTATTTAACACCGCCTCAACATATGATGCTCACGGCCTAGTGTTTATTGCTAGCACATCACACATTCTTTAATGGTTTAATGCTTTGCATGTTTAACACCTAAGTGCTCACGGCCTCTTATGGTTTACACACACATTTGGCATATACATGTGATATAATGTTTATGTTTTAGATGTTGATGGTTTAACACATATGCTCATAGCCTAACTCATTCATATTTTAAGCTCTCACACTTTAACACATTTGCAAGCACCTTTTTTTACATCACCTGTCACATGCTTATGGTTTAAATCATTTAAGTGTTTAAGTTTTATCTATCATTTCAATTGTTGGTATCATTACATGGTTCATGGTTCATGGTTATGACATATCTTCAGTATCTTTCATGTGATGTTTATTTCAATGGTTTAAACATTGTGCTTTCATTTTCATATATCTTTACATGTTGATGGTGGTATAATCATGCTCTTTAAGCATCAATTTTGCATGCTTTGCTCACGTCCATATGCTAAAAACTCACTTTAAAGGGTCTAAAATTTGCTAAAATACATCCAACACACAAGATTACCGAGGGTCCTAATAACTCTTAAGTAACATTTTAGGGGTCTTAATCATCTCCCTCCACCATCTAAAGCGGGTTTGAAGGGCGGTCAGAGCCGGTAGTGGCGGAGGACGATCTGTGGTTTTAAATGGGGAGATCCCGTCGGGACTACTTCTTACTAGGTCTTGGGTTGACCTTGGAAGCTAGGGTAGGGACTAGTAGCCCTATTATCTTGAGCACCGGGCAGTTATTTGGGGGAGGAGAAAGATTTAGACACACACCTAGTCTAGGGGTTGGGAAATTAAAATCTTTAAGAAATTACATGATTTGCATAGATCACTTGTGAATGTTTGGAAGTAGATGTGTTGATAGGCAAACGCATAACTTGTGATTATTTCATTGCTCTATCTATTTACTTGCAACTCTACTTGTCTTTATCTTTCATGTTGAGGTGTGACACATTGATTTATTATCTTGAATATCTTATTAATCAATTGTTGTTGTGGTGTGAGTCAAGGAAGTTTTGAGTATCCACTTGGGGAGGCATTACTTCTCTTGATTCTTGAGTGCTTGTGTGATTATAGCCAGTGAAAGCGGATCCAATAGATTAAGTGCTATTGGAGCATGCTTAGCAAACCTTGAACACCCCATTTTGTATATCTTGTATTTGATTTGTATATCTTTGTATATCTTGTATACATATGTTATAAACTTGTAACGCTGTAAATTTAAACTAATCTTTGTTTGGGGTGGTTGCCAGTTTAGTGTAAGACTTTTATGGCAGACCACCCCTCAAACATTAGTTGACCCATAGCCAACATTAGGCACTAGTCTTTGATTGACTTAGGGAAAGGGTTGACTCTCATTTAGACTTGGAATTGTACTTGCATTGTTGCTTGTCATCATAGGCTAGCTTTCCCCTTTGGCCTACTTGAAATAAAACTAACTCTAGAACACTTAACTCTAAAAGTGCTTAGCTAGGGACAACCCCCTTGGCTTCCCTAGAATTAAGCCTAGAAGGAAGAGGTTCAATCAAGGTGACAGTGGGGACTTGGAACCTAGACATTGTGTCTCGAGGGAGCCTCAAGTGGCTTGGGACTTTGCTCATGTTAGCAAGTGTGCATAAGGGCGACAATATCTTTGGCGTCGTTCTTGGGGATAAGTCATTTATCCTTAGTCTAAGCGACTGCTTATTCTTTATTCTTTATTTTTAAGAACTAAGTATAAAACTTTGGATCCCTTAAAATTCTTTGAACTTTTATTGGTTAGCCTTGTGTGATTCTTTTCCAAGTAGGCGACTCCATTGAATAAATCTATTAGAGTATCGCAAGGAGCAATCCTTGTTGGCTGCTTGAAATTCTTGGAGAAGAAGCACTCATTGATATCAATTCTTGTTCAAACTTAATAAATTAACTTTTGTTTTTTCTTCTTGTTTTTGCTTTGTTTGATGCTCTTGTTTATCAAAATAAACTTGGTCATCTACGACTCCGATTAAAATAAATTGACAAGGTTTTCTTCAAGAGGAAAAAGTTTTTTGGATGAAGTTATCATGTTTTTCACATGAATCAGGATGATGACTTTATATGGAAAGATGGAGGAGAAAGTACCTCCCAGATATGGACCTGTCGGTTGAACCACGAGAAGAAGATACTCCACCAGATCTCATTAAGGAGATTAAGGAAATAATTACGAACATGCATTATGCCCATACTAAACAACTTGAGGCCATGCAATTGGCCCATACTAAGCGGTTGGAAACCATGAACTTGCAACTAAGATATCATGGAGGCTTCGTCTATGAAGATGAGGCATTATGTTGAATATGTGGACCCCATGGACTTGACGTGATTGAAAAAGATGAGGAAGTTCATGGAAATTCGGATGAATCCATAGATGAATGGAGTCATTTATTTTGAGGAGGTGAGAGAACTTGAGTTTGAAAGCGTTGAATATCTATATGATTTAAGTCCCCACCCTCCTTCCGATTAACCAATCTTTTTGAAGGATAATCTTGAAGATCTTGAAGAAAACAATATGATAGTTCCAGTGGTGTGTTCCTGGCTAGAAGCTTTTCAACTAGAAGATGATTTAATGCAGAATTATATGGAAACAGAAGGCAATTTTGGTTTATCAATGTCATATCATTATGAGTATTGGTTGGCCTCCACCTTGACAATCATGTGAAAGCGTAGCTTGTCGAATTCCGCAGGGGCTTGTCATATTCAATGTTTGGTTGAAGGAGGTAGAGACATAGTACTTAGCTGGTTAGAGTCCTTACAAAAAGTTCCAAAGTTGATCCAAACTTAGAGAGGGTCTTCATGAGTCATCCTGGACTTGGATGTTTCAAACACTTGTGGCGTCATTTCATCCATTGCATGGGTTTTTGTAATGTATCTCTAACCCTTACTTGTATTTTAATTTTGTATTATTTCAATTTATTATGTCAATATGTACTTAAATTTTTTCTTATATCATAGTTTCATGTTGTACTTTAGGTATTTCATTATGTAAATGTTGTTTTATAATATTGATTTCATTTATCATCATGAATGTATACTATGTTAATATTTTGGTGTTCACATTGTGTGAACACTATTTTTGTAGATGCTGGATCTCGTATGCTCTCCGCCTCATTGAGTTGATGCGACCCTGCGATCCCCATGTGGAACCAAATGACCCATGCATTTGTAGCGGTTGTCAACTCATGTGTCATGAAGTATTCATCTATGTTGGAGACATTATTGGTTCTACCCAGGTGCTGATACCCCATCATCAAATTTTTGTAAACAGAATTTCCGCACCCACAAGCGTGGGTTAATAATGTAATAAGTTTGCATGGATCATAGTTAGGTCAGGTACCTTGGGTGTTTTCATCGGGGAGTTCTTTCATCGAGGGTTTTATCCTCGGGTTATGCGACCCGGACAAGCTCTTGGCCGACTTCCCTTGAGTTTTCCCTCCATATGACTTCCTCAAAAGTGGTGGAAAGCGCGCACTCTGATGGTCTCATTTGTTGGTAACCTTGTTAGGAATGTTGTAAATGACCATGGGAGACAGTGTAGAAAGTTTCACGAATTTAGTAGTCTAGATAGTTTTAATTAAATTTTTTAATAATTTAATTAATTAATTATTTGAGCTTATATTTTTGAAACTAGATCTTTGGGATTTTGATAGGGGGTATTTGTGCTCAAAGGAAATGGAATAACACCCCTACACCCATAGACCAAGTTTGACTCGATCGGGCAAGTTTTGCTATGTCTTAGCTTTTCGAGTCGGTCCAGAGTCAAAACAACAATTTTAATAATTGTTAAAGTGACATTAGTAAAATGTCAAAAAAAATCATTGTAATTTTTGGGTTAATTGTAGTGAGTGTAAGGTGGAAAGTGGCAAGTTTAGACCCTCTAACCTACCCAAACCCATCCTAACATTTTCCCCACTTAATTCCAGCCTCTTAATTCACTTTTTAACTTTCTAATTTTGCTAAGGGGAAAACGACCCACTAACTGCAAATCCCTTGAATCAAGCCTTGGGAATTGGAAAAGGCACTCCACATGTGGTGGCCCCTAGACTTACCAAAACCCTAGCCTTGCTAAAACCCTAACCCAAAGAGCCTAACTAAACTCACACTAGAGCTCACGCCCTCCTTGAGTAGTGCGCCCCCTTTGGTTGGAAAACCACTCTAACTCACCCAAAACCTAACTCAATTGCTATTCTTAGCATATGGGTCCTCCTCTTTGACCTAGTTCGCCCTTTTAGGAAGGTTATCTAACCTATCCTGTCACCCTGCACCTCACCACTCATCAATGGTAGAAACCCTAGGCTTCCTCTCTTGGGATTTGGTCTCTAACTCTTGATTTGACACTTGGAAGTGATCCAAGTCACTTCTCTTTGCCTCTTGAGGTATAAGGCCTCTCTCCTCTCTACCTCCCCATTTTTTTGAGCTATTGTTATGCTGTCGAATTCTTGCCATTTTCTTGCTCTTGCCATCTTCCCACTCACTCATTTTCTCTTGAGATTTTTTTGGAGCAATTAGTTGCCCAATCTTCTCACACTATTGGATGAATAAAGAAAGCTTTGGAACCTTTGGTTGTTGAGGATTAGTCTTGTGATCAACTATACCTTGAGGTGATCTTGTTCACTCTCATTTTGGGATTTATATGCAAGCATTCTTTGGTAAATTAGTTTATTAGGGTAAATCAAATATACATTAGTGATGATGATTTATGTATTGAATGATTAGATAGGATCATGAATTAGTTCAGATTTTATACTAATCATCATACTATCTTTATATAGATTCACATTGTGTTTTGAGTTGCAGGTTTGTCTCAGAGGTTAGGGTTTGGAAGAGACTTTTGAGCAGATTTCAACCTTGGCTTGCTAAAACTCCTTGCTATTTCTTTTACATCCGATATATTGCTATCATTCCATATCATTTCTGTAGCTATCTAACTCTTAGATAGGTCATAAAATCAAATTTCTATATCACATCTCTTTGCTGGAAATTTAACGGTAGCCACCACTGAAATTTACATGGCTCGGCTTACGGTGTTTTGTAGCATTTCCGACAAGCTTTTGCTTGCTGTTTTTGTAGGACATTTAGCGACATATTTTTGAAGGTACAAATTTGTATACAAACACCTAGGAGGCTTCCCAAAACACTCTCTCTTGGTTTGGGTAACATCTCCTCTTCTCTCTTTCCTTTTTTCTAAGTTTTACGCAATATTTTAAGTCTTTTGGGCCCTAAAATACATCTAACTTAGACTAGCTATTCTTTTGTTCATATAACTATTAGTTTAGCTTCTATTTCATTTATTTGTTATTGTATCAATAAGCTACCCTCTTTGGTCAAAATCGGGAGGCTTGCCACCACCTTAGCCATTGAATGGTGGTGTTCTTTTCAAGTTCTTTCATTTATAAAATAAATCTAATGTATGTTGATAGTGCTAAGATAGTTCTTGCATGAGCAGTAAGCCAGTAGCCTGTTTAGTCTCTTCATGTATTTGAAGGGACTAGACAGGCTGCTGGCCTAATCCTCAGGCAAGAACCATTTTAGTAGTGTTAACTTCACTTGCTAGCACCTTAGAGTCATCCCCAACATCGCTTTGGCTTAAGGGAAATTAACTTGCGGTGATTTTCATGCTTATGAGTCGATTATATCTTAGATAGTTCTTCATTTACAAGTTTATTTCTTTCGTAATCTTTCGTATGTTTTTTACATCTCATGATATATGGTAAGATAACTTAGATGTGATTCAAATACTTTAGATCTTTTACTTTTTAAGTTATTTGGCTAATCTTTGGATGCATATGAAATGATAATTGTTTAGAGATCTCATCATTTGCTAAGTTTCATTTATCTCTTAGAAGCTATTTCACTTCCATAACTTAGCATAAACCTTAGCATTGTAATGGTTAAGTTTTAGATCTATTTTGGATGCATGCTTAAGCTCACGGCCTAGCACACTTGGTGCTGGCCTCATTCACTTTTGCTCACGTCCCAAGCTTCATTTACACCTACATATTGTGCACACATCTTGAGCTCACAGCCTAGCACACTTGAGGTCACGGCATTGCTAATTGTTTAACACCCAAGCCTCACACACACTCCTTGATGCTCGGCCTGTAGTGTTCGTATATCCATCACACATTCTTTAATGGTTTAATGCTTCACATGTTCAAAGTATAAGTGCTCACAACCCTCTTATGGTTTACACACACACTTGGCATATACATGTGATATAATGTTTATGGTTTTAGATGTTGATGGTTTAACTTTTATGTCTCATGGCCTAATTTATCTTTTTAAGCTCTCACACTTTAACACATTGCAAGCACCTTTTTTTACATCACCTGTCATGTATGGTTTAAATCATTTTAAGTGTTTAAGTTTTATCTATCATTTCAATTGCTGGTATCATTACATGGTTCATGGTTCATGGTTTATGACATAATATCTTACAAAGTACCTTTCATGTGATGTTTATTTCAATGGTTTAAACATTGTGCTTTCATTTTCATATATCTTTACATGTTGATGGTGGTATAATCATACTCTTTAAGCTTTCGTTTACATACTTTTGCTCACGTCCATATGCTAAAAACTCACTTTAAAGGGTCTAAAATTTGCTAAAATACACTGTACACCTTAAAGACCCACTAGAGGTCCTAACTCTTAGTAACATTTTAGGAGTCTTAATCATCTCCCTCCACCATCTAAAAGGGGTTTGAAGGACAGTCCAGGCCGGTAGTGGCGGGGGGACCGTTCCGTGGTTTCGTTAGGGAGATCGAGTGTCGGGACTACTTCTTACTAGGCGCGGGCTGACCTTGGAAGCTAGAGGTAGGGACTCATTAGCCCTATTATCTTGAGCAGGCGGTTATTTAAGGGAGGAGTAAGTTTGAAGCACACACCTAGTCTAGGGGTGGGAAATTAAAATCTTTAAGAAATTACACTTGGTTGCATAGATCACTTGTGAATGTTGGGGGAAGTAGATGTATTGATAGGCAAACATAACTTGTGATTATTTCCTTGCTCTCTATCCTATTTGCACGGCTACTTGTCTTGATCTTTCAAGTTGGTGTGATACATTGATTTATTATCTTAGCAGATATCTTATTAATCAATTGTTGTTGTGGTGTGGAGTCAAGGAAGTTTGAGCATCCCACTTGGGAGGCGTACTTCTCTTGATTCTTGAGTTCTTGTGTGATTATAGCCCGGTGAAAGTGATCCAATAGAGTAAGTGCTATTGGGGCATGCTTAGCAAACCTTGAACACTTACATTAGTGTATCTTATTATTTGATTTGCATATCTTTGTATATCTTGTATATGTGTAAACTTGTAACACTTTTTAAGTTAAACTAATCTTTGTTTGGGGGTAGTTTTACTTGATTTAATTGTAAGACTTTCGTAACGAACCACCCTCAAACATTAGTTTGTCCCATAGCCCAACATTAGGCACTAGTCTTTTGGTTGACTTAGGAAAGGAGTTGACTCTCAATTAGACTTGGAATTGTACTTGCATTGTTGCTTGTCATCGTAGGCTAGCTTTCCCCTTTGGCCTATAGCGAAATAAAAACTAACTCCTAGAACCTTAACTCTAAAATTAACTTAGCAACTAGGGACAACCCCTTGGCTTCCCTAGGAAGCCTAGAAGGAAGAGGAGTTCGATCAAGGTGATGTGGACTTGGAACCTAGACATTGTGTCTCGAGGGCACACTAAGTGAGCAGGACTTAGCTCAAGCTGAAAAAGTGTGCATTAGGGCGGCAACATGATAATAATAACAACAATTTATTAAGAAAATAGCGGACAATATTCTTATTCTTGCAATATGCAGAAACTCAAGCAATTATCTTCAGCTAGATATTTATAGATGGTGATCTTAACTAGAATACAAACAAGATACTAGAAAATACCAATAGATAGATGGATCTAAGATATGTCGGGTAGATCCACTGCATGCAACCAAAAATGTGGTGCCAAATTGCTGCAAAAGACTAGATAATTCGCTCTGAATTGCTTAATGCAGAATGGCCCGAGATCTGTCCCAGATGAATCACTTTGCTCCCTGGCACACTCTCCTTGCCTCAAAGATGGGACAATCGACTCTCTGTTGTACTCTCAGAACCCAGAATGGATGTCCAAACCCCCATGCACTGCAAACTGGTAAATTGGCATGATCTGGGTGATTCCCCCGTCAGAAATTCTTGAGATCTGTGTCACTGGAAGCGCCCTGGTCTACTTTCAAATGGGTCTAAAGGGATTTAGCTCTCCCTAGCCCAGGGGTTGGGCCTAGTGACCCCTGAGTGCTGGTAAAATCCTCCCCAAAACCTCACACTGCAATTGGAAAATCTGTGCACTAGCTTGCGCTGAAACTGTCCACTGTTGTAACATGAACTTGTATCTCGATGAAGAACTTGTGTGATCCTCCCGACGGACTAGGTGTGTCTTTCAACACCAAACTCTGTCAATGGTGGTGGTTTCATCCAGGAATCCACAAAACATTATAGATGGTGATCTTAACTAGAATACAAACAAGATACTGGAAAATACCGATAGATAGATGGATATGAGATCCGTCGGGTAGATCCACTGCATGCAACCAAAAATGTGGTGCCAAATTGCTGCAAAAGACTAGATAATTCGCTCTGGTGGCAATACTTGGCGGAATGGCCCGAGATCTGTCCCAGATGAATCACTTTGCTCCCTGGCACACTCTCCTTGCCTCAAAGATGGGACAATCGACTCTCTGTTGTACTGTCGGAATCCCAGATGGATGTACAAACCCCCATGCACTGCAAACTGGTAAATTGGCATGATCTGGGTGATTCCCCCGTCAGAAATTCTTGAGATCTGTCTCACTGGAAGCGCCCTGGTCTACTTTCAAATGGGTCTAAAGGGATTTAGCTCTCCCTAACTGGTTGGGCCTAGTGACCCCTGAGTGCTGGTAAAATCCTCCCCAAAACCTCACGCTGCAACTGGAAAATCTGTGCACTAGCTTGCGCTGAAACTGTCCACTGTTGTA
>SNQJ01S0202778.1:0-16731 GCA_010110895.2 Picea sitchensis | reverse complement strand
TTGATGAAGTGTAGTTTTAGCCTCCCAAGGCTATTTGATTTGGTCCTCCAAAGATAACATTTGAATTGGATGATGTGTCTTCAAACCCCTGATATTCTGCCTTTGAAAAAGATGCCAAATGTAGTTTAAAAACCTCTTTTTGACCTTATCCCTCAAAACTAGCCTTTGAATCAAACTTGATAATTCAACAATTGTCCATTTGAAGTGGTTTCAAACCATTCAAACTCAAAAAATTCCGATCTGGGCAAAAATTCGGTTATTCTGGCCGTGACAGAATTTCACCAGCTAATTTACCCAAAAATCCACTCCTTATCTGGTGAAAAGTAGAGCTTTCACCAGCTAACTAGAAAAATTCAAGAAGAGTTAGCTGGTGAAAGCACATATTTTTTTAAAATCAAATTTCTTAGTCATGGAGAGTCCATTTTACATGCTTGAATAGTCGATCGACATCTAGAAATCCTACGATTTCCAATGGTGCTTTCAAATCTTAATTTGGAGATCGGGAATCTAGTCAAATGTTCCCTACAAGATAAGGCATCATTCTTTAAAAAATGCCAATGCATTTTTTATCGCTAACAGATGTATCTGGTTAGCTTGGGAGTTGGACTGAAAAAGTGAGTTTTCGGGCCCGTGGGATATTGAAGAGGCGGGTTGTTAGGCCCGTGAGAAATTCTCTGAGTGAGAGAATTGTTGGGGATTGATTTCCTGAAGGTGTTGAACTGCAACTACAGTTCTCTGAGACTTCATGTCCGACCTGTTGCTGAAGCTCGGAAAGGAAGTGGGGCAACTGAAGGACTGTTGAGCAGAGAAGGGGCACACTTCCTGGGTGGGACAGACATGTGGGGAATGAGGGACTGTAAGTTGTTAGTTTGAGTTGGCATCTGAGACAGAGTCTTTCCTGTTGTCTATGACATTTTAGCTTGGTTAGGAATCCCTTTACCTGTGTGGAGTTTAGTCCCAGCTCGGGGGTGATTCACTGTTCAGAGTGATGAATAGTGTGGTCTAAGGCTGGGAGGCTCGTGGAAGGTCTGCACACAGTTGGTGACATTCTTACCAAGATAAGTGCCAATTGCGTAATAAATTTACATGTTGCATTGTTATTTACATGCTTATTTTTATGGGTTATCATATGTGCGGTTATAATTGTGTTTATTTTTACGGGTATTTCCTGTATATGCTGCATGTATATGTTTATTGTTATTTCAGTGTGAATCTGTTCATTTACAGATGTATTTGTATGTTTACGTTTTATATATAATGCTTCCGCAAGAGTTCTCTGTGTATATATTTTAATTGCATAGAGTTCGAAAAATTTATGTGGCATAGCTCAATTAGATGTTGGGTATGTTACAATATGTTCCGCTGAGAGAGAACGTAAGAGTTCTCTAGCATAGCATGGCCCGACATGGATGGCCGGGGATGTTACAATATGGTATCAGAGCTTCAGTTTTCAACACTGAACCTGGACGGGCCAAGCAAGTTGAGTTGAAGCGAAGTTTCATAAAGAATTTATTTCGAAGTGGCCAAATTTCGAGTTACAGAGCATCCATGGAAAAAAGTAACAACAATTGGGCAGAATTGGGAAAAAGCCCCAATTTTTGTTGTTAAATTCATGAGAAAATGGAGAAATTTGGCCAAGTGATGAGATATTCCCAATTTAATATATGTTCTAGCAAATTCGTATCTAGAATTGATCGAATTTGAAGTTATAGAGAAGCCATGATAATTGAAGCAAGTTTTACAATTAAAATTCTCAATTCATGAATTGATTTTGGGTAAATTTGTTCCATAAATGTCAACCCACAGTGATTTGTTGTTGCATAGGTTGAACTGGTGTTATTGGGGTGAAATTGAACAAATTTTATGGTTGCATAATGTCGATGGTAAATTGGGGAAAAAGTTAAGTCAAAAGCTCCAATTTCTGTAGCGGAATTCATGAGGAATTGATGCACATAAAATTGAATGTGCCTAGGTGGGCGCACTAAAAATGTATGATGCCCTGTGAAAAGATTGTGATCGGAAAAATTCGACACTGCACGGAAAGATATTGGCGTGCTGGTGTGTGCGCTAAATTTGGTGTCGCACGAAAAAATACTAGTGTGTGGGTGTGTGCGCTAAATTTCAGCGTCGCAAAGAAAAATGTTGGTGTACAGGACCGCACGATAAATTTAGCATTGCGCGGTGTGCACACACATAATAATGATGCGTGTGGTGTGCGCAATGTTGGCAAAGCGCAGAGGAGTTTTTTTGGTGTGCGCGTAATGTGGGTATATGTTGTCGCGCGACAGTTTAGTTAATGGTGTGCGATGGGGGCGTACTAAAGCATTGTGGGATATGCATTGTGGTATCTAAAGCATTTTAAATTTGATGGCCCTATACAACATTTATTACTCTTCTACCGGGTGTATTGTTTTTTCATCATGAAAAAATCCTCTTTTTTTGAGTGTATGTATTGATGTAACAATTCATAGTTTATGTGTTATATGACCATGTATTGATTATTGTGCATCCATCAATCAACCATCCACTTTCATCCTTGTGTCATCCATCTATTGGTTGTCATTCTTCTTTGTGTTCATGTTCCTCCCAATCACTTGCTTTGGTTTCTTCATTCACCCTCTTATATGTCCTTCCATGTGCCTCTCTTAAACATTATTCCTAGTGTCCTTGCCATACAATATGGCTTATAAAAAAATCTGGCATTTAAATCCTTTATTACCCGGTTGTGTTTCCTATCATTGCATCCACATGCTACATCAATTGGTATTGTCTCTGGCTAGCCTCTCTGTTGGTATCGTTCCATCAAAGGCTTTTACTTGTGGAGTTTTTGTGACTACCATAGTGTGCCCTTTCTATTAAGATTGTATGTGAATCACTGCATTGATAACGAGGCATTATGCAATGTATTCACATATTTCAATCAACAAGAAAATAAAATCTCGTAGGAAAACTAAGAGTGATCATTCTTTGATCACTTTTGTTCTAAACTTCCTTATGTGAATCACTGCATTGATAACGAGGCATTATGCAATGTATTCACATATTTCAATCAACAATAAAATAAAATCTCGTAGGAAAACTAAGAGTGATCATTCTTTGATCACTTTTGTTCTAAACTTCCTTCATCAATGCCTCAATATTTGTGTGTCTCCTTTTCCTCTCAATTGGGAAGCATAACAATAAGGTCCTTCCCATTGAGATTTCTTTGATTGATTAAGCAATTAGATCAATACTAACATGATGTATTAAAAATGACATTAAAACAAAAATTTAAATGACATTCAACAAAAATTAAAAAAATATTTAGTAATTCAATATTTTTCAACTATATCCACTATCTCAATATTTTTCAACTATCTCCACAACTATATCCACAGTATTTTTCATGAATATCTCCTTAAATCTCTCAACTAATTCTATGAAATCCTCATCCATAACTTTCTTCATTGTCTTCATCTTTAATTGATAGGTAGAATTTATTCATAGTCTAATTCATTAACATATTACAATGTTTTAATCAAATATCACACGCATGAATTATTCTTTCATACTCCCCTTTTAATGAATACTTGTGATTCATTCTGGATGTCTTGACTTGTCTTCATCTTCAATCTTCTACACTCTACATCATCTTTAGTCTTCATAATCTGCATTTGTATCTTCAATTGTCATCGACTTCTTGTATCATGCATGACCTGCACCATTCTTTGATAAATCTAGAGCTTGAATCAATCATTTTGTTTTGATTGGGCAACCAAAATCTAGCCAAATGTAACGTGGTAAAAATGGACCTGAAAAAATTAAACCACTCCAATGAATTTATCGGTTTATGTATAATTGAAATTCAAATTAAAAATTTTAACACCTTTGAAAAACAAGTGTCCGAATGATTTGATTCAACCCTAATATTGTTGTTCACAATAAGACCCTGCTATCATAAAAGAGAATTAGGCTTGTGATGAATATATGAATGAATGAAAATTGAACTATCTCAACATAAAGTCAAAGAGAGAAAACCTTAGTATGCTTCTCGCTTATCCCTTCGTTTTCCCTTCCTTTTGCTTTTAACAAATTAGAATTGGTTGAAGAATTTGAACCAATTCATTAGTTAATTTAATTAAAGACTCAACTAACTTTAGTTAGTGGGAAGAGTAATAATTATAATAAGGTCATAAATAAATAATAACTAGTAGAAGGGACCCCTAGGACTCCCTTTAATTCATACCACCATAACATAATCCATTACTTAAGCAAACACACTCCTCAGGTCTCCCATCAACAAATTCACTTTTAATTTAAACTCATGGAATTTGAAATTACTCAAAAAATGATACTCATATATCCAAAATAAACATGTTGTCCAAAGATTCTTGAAGTCACCTGTCATAAAACAATAGATATAATAAAAACTCAAAAATCATATTTTCCACTTTGAGATGCAATGTTTCCCTTGTTTTTGTTGTCACCCCTTGATCTCTATGAATTTGCTTTTGGTTGTGCTGAGCATTTAGGCCTAATTTTGTTGATCATGTGGGAACAATCGGC
The DNA here is from genome assembly GCA_010110895.2 of Picea sitchensis. Lineage (NCBI taxonomy): Eukaryota > Viridiplantae > Streptophyta > Pinopsida > Pinales > Pinaceae > Picea > Picea sitchensis. The sequence goes on along the minus strand of SNQJ01S0202778.1, from coordinate 12,186 downwards.
CCTCAAATGCATCCGAAGACACCGATTTGTCAAAGCCATTGGAGGATGAGGAAGGGGACAAAGCATCGACTTTTCCTTTATCAAGGGCATGGTGGGCCTCATTTTTTCAATCTCTTACTAGTGTGTGAAGATTGAATTGGTGAAACAACATGGGAAATATAGGAATTGGGATTGATAGGTGGTGGGAGAGTCAATGACATGTTGGGCCAGCCACAATGTTGGTAGGTTGTCGGGTGGACAATCTCCTAACATCCATCATTTTCGTGGATCTCATGTTGTAATGAGACATGAGGGAGGTACAAGGATACCATACCATGGGATTGAATAGGAGGTCTTCTGCTTAGGTTGACCATTATTCTCCAATCCAATTTAAGAATCTGGCATGAAACAATTCGCCAAGCTCTTGTCAATCAACGTCAAAATGTATGGAAAACCATGCCATTCTATGGCCTCTTTGCGAATTATTTCCTCTACCTATGTTTACACCTATACCATTGTTTCCCCTGCTAAAAAAAAAAACTCATCCTGCATGCATGATCGATTAGCAAATAGTATTTTAAAATAACCATACATGACAACTCTTAAAAATATGAAATAGATTTGGTCAAAGAATGTATCGCATTCATGCAATCCAATCCATACAAATTGTTTCTAGACTCGTTAATCAATGAGCTGTGGGTGAAAAGGGTTTCGAGATCCGAAAGTGGTTTGTATTGAGCCAAACATGATATCATGAGGGGAAAAGAACATGGTTATTTCTCAATGAAAACAACAATCAAATGTAAAGAAAACCAATAAAACCTCATTGGTAATCCACACAAGACACCGCCAATTTCATCTACTTTAACACATAAATTCTCTTGACTCTAATCAATCTCGCATTAGGGAGTGAAAATGAATATGGGAGGTGACATGGTTTGTAATTAGCGTAAAGTGAAATAATGGAAGGGAAGAAGAACGATTATTGTTCATGAAATTAATTAAGTGATCCATAAACATTCTCGCTAAAGGAGATGCATCAACCATCAATCACTTAACTAAATAATAATTTATGTGCATTTAACTAGTTCATTGTTTATAATCAAATATCCAACACAAGGTTACCAAGACAATATGTATTCCACACTATTTGTAAGAGGTTGTGTTACCTTCATTCACATACTTTTCATTTATAACAATTTACTTTAACAATACCCATTTCCAATATGTACACTATCAAAATCAATCATGTCCCCATTATTTCATTTTAAAACACCATACACACAATGCTACATGTGTGAGCAACATCAAGCATTTGTAACCAATGCCGGCTATCATCAAAATAATCATTAGTGCAAATACTAGTGACTATTTATCAACCAACCAATTTTCCATTGTTGTAAAAATCAATCAACCTAACAAGCTGTGGAAACCACGCACACCCACACACATCAAATCAAATCAAGTGTGGCCTCTCCATTAACAATACCGAAGTTATTAACATAAGGAGAGAGTGACCATGTACTTTGAAAGTGAATCGGCAATGGTGGGGTTTATCATTATTATCACAAAGGCAGTAAACAAATGCCAAACCACCTAATTCCATACCTAATCTCAATTGGGTCCAGATTCAAAGTAATCGACCATAAATTCAATCCACAATAACCCGTAGCAACCTGACAAGCATGACAGTCTCCTCTATAAAAATCCAAACTAGAGGGTTAAGGGTCTACTATGTAGCCAACACCATGGGAACGAATCTAACTCCTCATAATGGTGGAAAATTTGATGCCAAGGGTGTGTACGAGAGAGCCATGATTCATTCATGGAAAAGTAAAAATCCATGGCAGGGGGCCATAACAAAAGGTGAGGCTCTAATTTTGGCTTGGCAATGTTATTTAACACACAAAGGGTATAACCATCGTGTTTTTCCAGTCAAACAACCACAACGCTTAAGTGAAGAAAGGGTCGAGAACTTAACAAAAAAAACCCATTGCGTGACCCCTTAGTGGTGGAAACAACCAATGCCCAAGTGAACGAAACACAGTGCAGTAAGAGACCTTCAACTATTAATCCAATAAAATCTAAAGATCAAGCTTAGTGACAAATGTGTGTCGATAGCCATCCAACCAAGACTAAACAAAAAAACCTCCAAATAAGCCAACAACGATAGTAGGGAGCTATCACCCAGGAATACCAATAACTTTTACGAACTCAAAATTATTACAAGAAGAAACATCCACTCTTCATCTAGTAAACCCAAATTTTCACGCTATAATACTTTATGAAAGCACAAACCAATACATTTGATCCAGTAATCATTTCATAACTAGGGCAGAATTATGAATGGCCAGAAAAAGACATACCGGTAATCGAATTCCTTAAAACGAGAACTAGCCAAGTGGTTCCACCCTGCTAAAATTCCAAAGCATAAACATAGAAACAAGATCGAACAATAGCCCGACTAAGGTGGTGGCTAACATGAGGAGTAAAGGTGACGTATATTAAATGCATGTCGTCTCCACCCACAATGCATTAACTCATCAATACATGCCAACACACTCTTCATTAACCATTAATCAAACCATGTATCAAAAACCTCACAATGTTTAAAAACCAATAGTGCGACTTATGCCATAAAATAATTCAAGTCCCATATATTTCAACCATTCACATAACCAATAGCACTATTACTCACAATGCCCCATCAACATTTCATACCATATCCGTAATAACCATATAACCCACTGACAATTTCATAACCATTTACTTCATAGCTAGGGTTTAATAATAATTGTTAAGTCTTCTCATCCATGTGTATAGTATGTAAGATAGCTTTAAATTATTCCCTTTGCAATTATTTCAAGGTTCTTCTCATTGTTTGTATGTAGTATAGTAAAATTGCATAATTAGATCCCTTTTCCTCAGAGATTTGTTATAGTATTTTTCCTTTCTCAAAATTGTCTTTCATACAATTTTCACTAACATGTTTGTTATGAAGGTGCAAGGAGGCACAAAGATAGCAATGACATTTAATGAATATAATAGGTTGTAGTCACATAAGGAATCAACATTTTATAATCTCAAATCATAACCACAACAAAAATATCTCATCAACCATGTTATGTCTGACATCATCACAACATAAAAAATGAATAGATCCAATCTCCAATAGTTCAAGGGGTCCAACCTACTAGTATTATTTAGCTTTTATAATAATTGGCTTTAGTAACACTTTGTGGGCAAAACTTCGCTGACAATTTTAATCGTCAACTGGTGCTCTAGATGCAATCCTATCCTAGTAATCCATCATAGTTGACACTTCCTTAATATGAGTCTCTGGGCTGCTTAGTCCCAAATGCAAGTCATATCCCAAACCATTTTTAGGGACTCTTTAGCCACTCCTCCTTAGGGCATAAACCTAATCAGAAAGACATTTTGAGTTTTAGAGATGTCAGCTTATTTTGTGACATGGACCAAGTGACCACTTGTCCATATTCTCCCAAGACATGGTTTCAAATTGGACCCCTAAATCCAAATGTTACTGTTTATTGAGAAAACCCTAGTTCTCAAAATCGATGAAAAAACAACTTCGAGGGGTTGGAACCGAGAGAGAGAGGTGATCTAGCTAAAATCCCATGAATCCAACGGAGATGACATTTCCTAAATCAGACTCTCTATTTTCATGATATGCCCAATTGCAAGTTGCATCCCAAACCATTTCAGTGGATCTCCCCTGGCCAATTCCTCCTCGTGGCATAAAACCTACCTGAGCAACATTTTTGAGTTCCTTGAGATGATACAAGCTTGTTTAGGTATTGACTAGGTGACCACATTATCCATCCACCCCCGAGGCATGGTTTCATAAATTGTACCTCCTTATCCAAATGTTGCATTGTTTCAAACTGAACAAAAAACTAGTTCTACAAATCAATGAGTAAAGAAACTTTCGAGGAATGGCACCCAAGAGTGAGGGGTAATCAGATGAAATATTATCCCAAGACCATCGATTCGGTATTCCTCAACTGAAGTCTGGTTTTTTCATTTTATGCTTAGTTGTAAGTCACATCCCAAACCATTTCAGTAATCTCTCATAATTTCCTCCTCGTGGCATAAACCTATCTGAGAAACATTTTGAGTTTCACGAGATGTCGGAAGATTGTTTAGGCATGTAATTAGTGACCACATTATCCATCCACCTTCGAGGCATGGTTTTAGAAATTGGACCCCTAAATCCAAATGTTTCATTGCTTCTTACTAACAAAACCCTATGCCATGAATCCAATGGAGATGAGTGTTCTTAACTGAAATACATTTTTATATTCCTATTGGTAAGTTTCCATCCAAAACCATTTCAGAACTCTTTAAATACCTCTAGGGCATAAAACCTAGCTGGGCAATATTTTTTAGTTCCATGAGATGTTGTAAACTTCTTGTTTAGACATGGAATAAGTGACTACATTTTCCATCCACTCATGAGGCATGGTTTCACAAATTGGACCCATAAATCCAAATGCTGCATTGTTTTACCGAGAACAACCCTAGTTCTTGAAATCAATAAATAAATAACTTCGAGGTTGTAACTGCGAGTGAGGGGTACTCTAGCTGAAATCCTATCCAAGTAATCCATCGAAGTCAACGATTCCTCAATACAAGTCTTGGTTTTTGTTTTATTCCAAATTGCAAGTCACATCACAAACCATTTCGGGGACTCTTGGGAAATTCCTCCTCAAGACATAAAACCTAACTGATTAGCATTTTTGAGTTTTGTGAGATGTTGTAAGCTTTTTTAGGCATGGACTAGGTGACCACATTGTTCATCTTCCTACTGCATGGTTTCATAAATTGGACCCCTAAATCCAAATGTTGCATTGTTTCTTACTAAGCAAACCCCTAGTTCTCAAGCAAAAAATCTAGGGCCAAAAACAACTTCCAGGGATTAAAATGGGAGGAGGGTTCATAGTTGAAATCCCATGCCGAATCCAACGGAGATGGTGATTCTTCTATTAGAGTCTTGGTTTTTGTTATATGTCTTGTTTCTAGTCGTATCCCAAACCATTTCGTGGACCCTTGGCCAATTTCTCCTCATGGCATAAAATCCTAATGGAGCAATATTTTTGAGTTCTGAGATGTTGCAAGATTGTTTACACATGGAATAGGTGACCACATTATCCATCCGCTCCCAAGGGACGATTTCATAAATTGGACCCTCTTAATAGAAATGTTGTATTGCTTCAAACCCAGCAAAACACTAGTTCTTGAAATCAATGAGTAAAGCAACTCTCAGGCATGGAACCCTGGAGTGAGGGGTGCTCTAGCTAAAATCCCATCCCAAGAATCCATCGAAGTCAACAGTTCATCAATCCAAGTCTCGATTGTTTTATTCCCAAATAAAGTTGCATCCCAAACCATTTCTGGACTCTTGGCCTATTCCTCCTAAGGGCATAAAACCTAACAGCTAACATTTTGAGTTATGTGAGATGATGTAAGATTGTTTAGGCATGGAATAGGTGACCATTACTAATCCATATTCTCCTAGGTATGGTTTCCTTCAAATTGGACCCCTAACTAAATGTTGTATCATTTCATCAGCAAAACCCTAGTTCTCAAAAAGAATGAAGAAACAACTTACCAAGTCATTGGGACCCGTGGAGTGAGGGGTGATCTGGCTAAAATCCTATGCCAAGAATCTAATGTAGACGATGGTTCCTCAATTCGCCCCATGAGTATTCCCAATTACAAGTCACATCCCAAACCATTTCTGGACTCTTGGCCAATTCCTCCTCGTGGCATAAAAACCCAACAGAGTAGCATTTTGAGTTTCCTCGTGGAGATATTGCAACCTTTATTTTCTAGGCATGGATTAGGTGACCATTGTCCATCCGGGCTTCCTAACGATGGTTTTTATAAATTGGACCCCTAATCCAAATGTTGCATTGTTTATTACCGAGTTCAAACCTCTACCTCCTCCCTCCTCCTCCTCCTCCTCCTCCAAATCGAGAAAAAATGTACTTTCTAAGGCATGGGACCTGTGGAATGAGTGGGTGCTCTAGCTGAAATCCTGTGCCAGGAATCCAATGAAGATGATAGTTCTTCAATACAAGTCTCGATTTTAATTATATGTCGAGCGTGATCCCAAACCATTTGGGGAGTCTTTATTAATTCTCCTTAGGGCATAAAGCCCAATCAGAAAGCATCATTTTTGAGTTCTGTGAGATCTTGCAAGATTTTTTAGGCATGGACTAGATGACCACATTATCGATCCATTCACAAGGATGGTTTCATAAATTGGACCCCTTAATCGAAAAGTTGTATTTCTTATTACAAAGCAAAACCCTAGTTCTCAAATCGATGAAGAAAACAACTTCTAAGGAATTAGACCTGGGAGTGAGGGGTGATCTAGCTGAAATCATATGCCAAGAATCCAATGATATGATGGTTTCTCAATCTCGAGCCTTGGTTTCTCGATATATTCCTGCTGGTAAAGTCTCAACCCAAACCATTTTAAAATTCCTCGCTAATTCCTCCCCTTAGGGCATAAAACAACGGGCGTAGCATTTTTGAGTTCTAGGAGATGTTGCAAGCTTGTTTAGGCATGGAATAGGTGACCACATTTTACATCCTGCCCCTCGAGCGATGGTTTCATAAATTGGACCCCTAAATCCAAATGTTGTATCGCTTCTTACTAAGAAAACCCTAGTTCTCCAAATCAATGAGTAAAGCAAATTCAAGCATGGAACCCAAGAGTGAGAGTGATTTAGCTGAAATCCTATCCCATTAGTCCATCAGAGTCAATCTGCCTCAACTGAAGTCATGGTTTCAAGCTTTTATGCCTAGTTGCAAGTTGCATTCCAATTTTAAATCAACATTTTAGTAGCTAATTTTGAGTTTTTTTTATCGTCAATGGTACTTGTTGTCAAGGTCACAGTTTCAAAAAAGTTACCATTTTAAGCCTAAAATGAAACTCTGAGCTACCTGTAGTAATACCTTTGATTCGAGGGTTGATTTTTAAGGTTTTTGTCCCCAATGGTACCGATTGTCAAGGCAATAGGTTTGAATTTCAATGAATTTCAACCACCCACAAAAATAGGGTGCTACCGAGAGTACCACTTTTTTATTTAGGGTTGATTTGTTGTTTTTGCCTCCAAAAATATGTGGGTTTTTTGGGCTAGAGTTTTCATTTTGAGGTCACGTACCTCGTTAAGTTGGTAACTATGTTAATTATGATGTATATGGATGGATATGAGTTATTGATGAACTAACATACAGGTTAATGAGCTATGTGATAGCCAAATGACTATATAGTACTGGGAGGGTAACTTGGATGTTGTAGACATCAAGAAGATAGTGTATTCTATAAGCTGTACTCATTATTTAATTTATGATTCGGAATATTATGTTCCTGGTAAGTGTGGTTTTGTCAAGACACACATCTTTCAAAGAGTTGTTGTTTGATTATGTGAATCTAAGAACAGTAATTGCATAATATCATTGAGGCAGGGTGTTGACCCTAGTTCTATGAGGAGGGGTGGAGGTTTTGCCCATCGTTTATCCTATGAAACCTAGAATCGTGAGGTTGTGTGAAGTCTCACTCCCCTAGACATGTGATAGCAACTACTAGTTTCCTAATGGGGAAGTCATCTAGATATACAACACTTATGCTTATGGGTTCTATCTAGAATTAGGTAAATATAGTTGACAATCCAGTCCAAATGGAGTGTGAATGATAGGGATGGAAGATGGAAGTAGAAGGAAGGATTCTTCGATGTTAGTTGAGAATACTAATTTGGTTTTAGATGTTCCATGATTGTTTACTCAATTTGGTTCCTACCATTTTTTAAAACCCTCTTTTGATTCCTTTTTGATATCTTAAGTGTATTAATGACTTATTGATGAATTATTGTAATTTTGTTCGTTAAGATTATTAAAATGATGCATTTACTTTTATATGTTTTATCAGACCTTGGTGTGTGTGATCATATAGGAACTATGCAATTAGAGGTAGTGGTTGTTTATCATGCATGCATAAGCAGGTGGTGTCCGCTAGCTATGCACACACATACCTCGCGACATGTACACTAGTATACTAATTAATGTATTAATTATTAAACTAGATTATTAACTATTTAATTGAATGGTTTAATGACTATGCAAAATTATATTTCATACAAAAAAAATCTAGTAGCATTAAATTTCTTTTGACTTTGATTCATGGTTGGTATGATGAATTAAATAAGTATGGTGGGATGTCATGTACAAATGGGGAAAATTGTCAAGTTGCAGCTAGCAAGAGAAAAGATCTCAAGATTTTATTTATTGTATTTTATGTAAGTCATTTCATTTTAGTTTATTTTAATTTTTCCCAAAAAATCTAGATAAGGGAGGTTGATAGCTAATAATGAGGGTGGTTGAGGAGACTTCAGGGAAGGGGGTATGGAAACTTGATAAACAGGGAAGAGGAAGGGGCGGGATGGAGAGGAGGTTGAGAGGTTGGATAATTATTGGAAGATATAATTATTGTGATAATCTTCTTAGAGCATATGTTCTTTGCTGTTCTTGGAGTCACATGCACGGAGGGCTTAAGAGACCTAGTTGTTTTGATCTAGGAAGTTGTCTAGGTTCCTAGTTGGCTAGGAGGATAGTTTCATTGTTTCACTCTAGGCAAACGGGAAAATATTTGGGAAAAGAATGCTCTGAAGAATCTTCCTACTAATGTCAAGACTACATTGCAACTAATCAAAATCAACAGACTAGGCAGGAGGTATTTTCAGCATGTATTTATGTTTGCTATTTTTAAAAGAATAACTAAATTTTGTTATTTCAAACTTATTAATGCATGTGTATAAGTTAGCAATTTTATTCCATAGCATCCCATGGATAGATGCTACAATCGGCGTGCTCTTCCCAAACTTGTACATTTATATATACATCGTATAAGCATCCCATATCTGAAATATTGTCTATATCCTAGTTTGGTGTAGTTTGAATTTATATATTATTTTATCTTTGTTAGTGTTATGTGAATCAACATGTGTTTATAATAGGAAAGTCAATAAAACATTTCTAAATTTGTATGTTTGTATATATTAATGCCATAATTCTTACTATAATATAAATGTATTAACACATCAATTAGAAATGGATTTTTACCAAACCACGACAATCAAAAATCCAAGATTAATCACGTGTGAGTCACTAGTGTAGAGGTTGATTTAGATTTACGATACACATAACAGGTCATGAACTATGTTCTCCAAGTGACTATTTTACTATTCCTAGATTTGTCTGTGATTTGTTCCCAATTCCAACAATTCTTTTACTACTACCACTTTCATATCCGTGTGGCATTGACTTCAATCTAAGTATCTCGATGGTTTAAAAGAAAAACAAAAATCAAAATCAGATTGACATGTACAATTTCATTAATTTTTAACTACGTACCATGCCATATAACAGACAATATGCCTAATAAATATTTAATTATTTTTCATCAGTTTCATGCATTTTCTATAGTTTAAGGTTGGTTGTTATGTACAAAACTTTGATTGTATGTAGAGTAACAGAGAGACGGCTCTTATCTAGGAGTAATATTTAAATGACAATATTTGACATGAGAGTATGCAAGTTTTCACAATTCATCATATTGTTGTATTAGATTTATGGATATCAATGGTGTGTGGAACTTTTGAAACGTTGGTCGTTTCAAAAACTCCACACACATTGATATCCATAAATCCAATGCAATAATATTTGACATTTTGTGTATGCATGTTAACGTCTAAAAAATGTCGACTTGTAGTAGGTAAAAAAAATACATCAAAGAAAACAAAAGGGAGGGAGGTCAGAACAATTATAAATATGGAATGCAAACAATGTATTTCATTCACATTATCTTGATCAAATTAACTACTAAGATATGGTGTTTCATTATGAGCAGTGAGTTACATTGTGCAAGAATGGTGTTGCCTCATTCCATGAGGATTATATATTTTGTCTTCTCTCCTTATTCTTTGTTATTGAACATGCTAAACCATGTGGTATGATAGAATCAATTGAAGTTTAGCATGTGGTATGATAGAATCAGTTGAAGAAAAGTATGGCACCAACTATGGTCACATTGTAGGAAACGGTAACGGTTTTGGTGTACAGGGAGGTTTCAGCCCACCCATCAACAATTTATTAATTTTATTTATAAACTTGAAAATAAAAAATAAAAATATTTTTTTCATTTTTCTTTTCAATAAAAAATGGTTTGTGAAGGTTTTAAATAATAGATAAATATCATATTATAATAATATAGTCTAAGTAAAAATAAATAATAGGAAATTTATTTATAAGGAAATCATTAACCAAAGAAAAAATTGAAAGTAATAAAAATAAAACCACCTTCATAATAAAACTAGGGTTTGACGTCATCACCCCATTTAGGCGATATGAGGATGATGATGGCATACAACCTTCCACCACCTCACTCAACCTCCATACTACATGATGTTAAGTAATGGCTAGATTAAGTGTTTTGCATGGAGAGATGGTGGAAGGTTGTATGCCATCGTCTACCTTTGTGCATTAATGATGGAAGGGCTCAGGCTCAGAACCAGGGCATTCTAGGGGTACAAAGGTGATATGAGGATGATGATGCAGATTAATGGTAATCAATGTCAATTTTTTCACAAGACAGGAATAAAATGCACACCAACTAGAATCATTAAGTTGGAGGATGATCATTTTGAGGATGGCCATGATCCAAATAGAGGAGGTATGTTATAACTAGCGGAAGGATGACAGGGGTATTATTTGTCAGTGGGAATTGATATTTGGTCTCTTCAAGGAGTCTTCTATGTGTGTGGGAAATTCTTGGAGGTTTTTCATCCCGCCAGAGTTTGTGAGCTTCTCAGTGTGGGAGAGGCCTCTCCTAATCTCTCCTCTGGTTCTCCCTTGAGGTCATTTTCTCTTTGGAAAGAGTTTCGAAGTGTCCAGGTGGAGGGGTTTTCCGTTTGACTAGGGTGGGCATCCTAAGTTGGAGGGGGGGAAATTCATTTGGTTGTTGCAGAAAAGTGAGGGGTTGGCTGGAAAGGGGCTCTTCACAAAGAATTCTCAAAAAGAGACTACTCAACCTTGACTTTGAGGCTCTTGAGGTACTTCTAGAATCTGTGGCTCTATTTTTAGGCTTATTTGTTCTCTGGTTTTTGCATTGGACCCTGGGCTCTGCCTTATACTATTTATGCCCGAAGGATTTAGTCCTAGGAGCGGGAAATCCAATGTTAGGTTGGTGGGATTGCAATCTTAAGGGTTGTCTTTGTGTGGTAGTGGTCGTTACTCAAATCAGTTCATTTGATGTTTTTGTATTTTTCTGTTGTAGACATGTCCTCATCCTATTGTTTCTAAGTACAACCAAAATCCTGTGGACCCTTTTGACCCTCTTGGTGGTGGCCCTTCCCCTTTGGATTTTTGGGGACTAGGTGTTTGGGTGTCGAGGTTTTAGGTCTGCTAGTGCTCTTGATAGTCCCTCCTCCCCTCAGCATGTTTCTTGCAATGACTAATGAAAAGGCCTCAGACCAATCAAAGTCAAGTAAGAAAGAAGATAAGCGTATGAGGTCACAGAAACCTTCAGTCCAAAGGAGGGCCTCACAAAGACATCTGTTGAACAAGTATTGAGATTCCCAACAAGTTAAGATAATTTATGACAAGCAATATTTCATTGAAACAAAACAATGAACGTACACTCTAGCTGGAAAAGTGAAACTCAAAAGCAAGGAGACCCCGAAGCAGATAATACATAAATAATTCCAGGATTGGGTTGAAGACACATGGTTTACCAAATCTTGGGACACCAAATTCTTTAGGGAGATGGAGTTCTATTGGCTCACAAAAACATTGGTGGATCTATCAATGGACAACAAAGACGGCATGCAATGGAGACCTTGGCATAATCTGAAGGCTTGAAGCCAAGTTCACAGTCTTCTGTCAAGTGGCCTTAAGTGCCAGCTTATGAATTGATCGATGTTACAAGCACCTCATCCCCTTAGGGAACAAGTGAAAATATGATCAACATTAATGAAGACGAGCATGTGGATGAGGAGAAGAAACATGAACCTCTAGGTGTTTTAGGGTCCTCCAAACCACCCTAGTCCTAATCAAAACTTATCATTTTATGGTTTTTCTGTTATCAATTAAGCATAGTATTTTTGTTTATCTAGTTTTCAG
>SNQJ01S0202777.1:0-13978 GCA_010110895.2 Picea sitchensis | reverse complement strand
TCACCGCTGCATGAATCCGATGGGCCTTGCCCATATCTCCCACTGTAGTAGGTCCGGCTGATCCGAACGCCCTGGTCCTCTCCACAGGACAGTCGCGCTGGTAATGTGGCTCCCCACACGTCCAACACCCCTTCTTCAGCCCAGTAGTCCTAGTACCTGAAGTAGAAGATGACTACCCACCGGCCTGAAACCCTAGTCTGTTCTGCTGAACAGGTCTAAACTGTTGCTGTTGCGGGCGACGCTACTGCTGCTGCTGTGGTCCTCGGTAAGGTGTCCGCTGCTGAGGTGGCGGTCGTCGAGGTGTAGTGAACATGGATCCCCTCTGGAATCCATGATATCCCGACGTATGTCTCGCTGGTGTTTGCTGCTGTGGAGTACCAGATGAACCCTACCCAGCAGGTCTCACTGGAGTCCTGGTCTGACCCCCACTGATAAGCTCCTCCTCTGCGATGAGGGCCTTTTGGACAGCGTCATGCAAGGTTTGAGGCATCAGAATCCTAACCTTTGCACGCAGGCTGTCGTTAAGGCCAAACACAAAACTGTTGACCTTGATCTTCTTAGTATTCAGATGCGGAGCATATCGGAGAAGCTCCATAAAACGTGCCTCGTACTCGGGCACCGTACGACCTCCCTGTCATAATGTGTTGAACTCATTGAGCTGACACTCAATGAATTCCTCTGAAAGATACCTCTCCCGGAACCGTTCCTTGAACAGTTCCCACGACACATCTTCGACGGCCATGTTCAGCTGCGGTAGGAGCGTCTTCCACCATAGAAGAGCACCCCCCTTCAGTTGAAAGACCGCCATGCGGACCTTCATGTTAGAGGTATAATCGTGAAGTGCAAAGCACATCGCCATATTCTCCAACCATGCCTCAGCAGCTGCGTCGTCCGGGGCACCAAAGAACTCGGGAAATTTCACCTTCTCGAGTTCACGGTGAATACTACCAGTAACGGCCGGTGCGTGTGGCAGAACCTCAGCAGGTGTCGGCGCCCTAGCCTTATCTCTGTCCAATCAATTGATCAGCGCCTCAGACATGCGCTGGAAAGATCTCATCATCCCCACAACATCGACAACTGCAATCTTCTCTTGTCCAAGGACCTGTTCGCCTCCCTGGGGGTTAGACCCCTCAGGCGTGGATGCTGCTGGAGGCGTTGCGCCTCCTCCCCTAGCACCCCGTCGTCTGCCTCCACGGCGTCCTCTAACCATGATTACCATACACAACAATCATCTTGATCAGGGACAGAATAATCATCATAATGATGTCAACAAAACCCGTAGTGAATCCCAAGTCTCGGGTCGAACCCGCTCTGATACCATATGTAACGACCTTCCTCATTAAGACAAAAACTCCGATAATAGGTGCAAATTTTTTTTTGTGTGTGTTTAAGGTGTGTGCATGCGTGTAGAAGTATCAACACACTTGACTCTACGTCGCCACTCGATGACCAACAAGACGCAACCACGACAAGTAAAATTGAATACTATCAAGGACAATTTAAACAAGAATGATGACTATGTCCTTCACGGAAGGCGCAAGACAAGGACTTGGACGTCGACCATTAAAAGACTGACAAGGCATGTCTAAGACTTATCTATGATTGAATACTAGCCAGATTCTCCGTTGATTTTTATTAAGCATGAGTACATTAGTTATAAGGTGGATCTAATTGAATCATTGGCCTTAGTTTAAGGGCCTTACCCCTTGTGTTGAAGTTATAAAAGAATTTATGTCGTTATACTGAATCATTCTCCATATTCATTATACTACCACGTTAATATAAACAATTACAACGTTCTTACGCTCCTGAGTTATCAAGACTACATAGCGCTTTTCCAAGGCGGGTGTATTACATTTACATTGATCAACAGTAAAATGTTAGTGCACCTTCCACTAAGAGACAAACCCCTACCATATGGTAAATATACTAGGCTAACATCATATTTGTAGCTAAAGGTAACAAGTAACATCCTAATCAAATGACCACATATATAATAAGTACAATGTTTAAACAAGACAAGGGTTTAAGGCAATATTTCAATATAGAATGGCAATATACAGAATAACCATATTTTAGTAACTGTGGCTACAATTTCATTCCCTTTTTCTAGCACCAACATTACCATGGCTTTAAGTAGCCACAACAGTACCTCAATAGATTTAACATTATAATTGGGTTTGTAATGGTTCTTGCTGATAGGATAACATTATTTTACCTCAATGTCTAAAATATAATTTGACATCATCCTTATAATTAACTTTAGGTTGAGAGCCAATAACCTAACCTCATAATTAAATGGCAGTATATATCAATAATAGTATTTAAAGGACATTATTCAAATGACACTATTTGAGAAGTACCACATATAAGAATAACAACATACAAATGTCGATCCCTAAAGTAACAACGGTTACCATGACAATATATAACGATATTAATAATTAATATGAAAATTTTCAAGTGACAGTAATTTAAAAGGACCATATATGTAAAAGTAAAAGAAATCAAACACATTCGTATTTAAAAATGCATGCATTGCTATTTAAAATGTAGACCACATGCAGACCATTTTAACACACAGAAAAGAATTAAAAACGCAGACCATTTAAACCCTTAAAACGTAGATTTAAAACGCCCAAATATATCCGTTAAAACGCAGATCAATAAGCATTTAAAACACAGATTTAAAAACCCCATATCTACACTGCATACCCTAAAATGCCCAACAATTACATTCTTCTCATGGACAAAGCGGCGGTAACATTTTCAACATTGCCAAAACAAACTCACAATAACAGTGCTGAACGAAATTGCCGAAAATGTAATGCTAAACAATATCACTATATTATCATCAATAACAGTAAATTTGCTGAATATAAAATGCTTTCTACTTTACCAATTAAAATCATACCGTTGCCTTATGCCCACGTGGAAGATGTCCCGCGCTCCATGCCACGTCCCGCGCTCCGTGCCACGTCCCACTCGCCAACCGTAGAAGGCTCACCGGTACCTCCTAGCCAAATGCTAGGGGTACTCTGCTTCCCCCTTAGCCCCCCGAGCTGCAAAGGGACCACACAAGAACCAGAGATAGACTAGCATCTTAGCTCGCCTCCATGACTGAGCTACCACTCCAACACAGCTGAGATAAACCCAACTCCTCACAAGCAATCCGTCAAGCCACAATTCGGTAGCGTAATGTTATGCTAACCGTTTCCCCCTTTCTTCCTTCCTTTCCCTTTCTTTTATAGAAATTTGAGACTAACCTAATTTCTGAAATCACTAATTAATTAATTTTTTTAATGACAACCTCTAAACATTCTCCGTCGTCCAAGTGTCACTCATCCCTATGATTCTCCAAAATTAATTTATTTTTAATAATTAAAAGACTCAATTCTCTCACTCCCCCAAAAATCACTCCTTAAATTACTCCTTAATCACTCCTTAAATTACTCCTTAATCACTCCTTAAATTACTCCTTAGTAACTCCTTAAATTAATCCTTAAATTACTCCTTAATCACTCCTTAAATTACTGCCATAAATTATTCCTTTCCTTAATTTACTCATTAATCACTCCTTAAATTGCTCCTTAATCGCTCCTTAAAATTGCTCCTTAAATTACTCCTTAATCACTCCTTAAATTGCTCCTTAAGTTACTCCTTAATCACTCATGAGGTACATTATTAAATTCTCTCTTGTTATTTTTTATTTTTTAAAACCCAAAGATAAATCTTGGTTTTAATCTTTTCAATATATATATATATATATATATATATATATATATATATATATCTTTTTTAATTCTATCTTTTATACTCCACACTTTAATAAGAATTTTATTTCTTCTTTATCATTTTAAAGGAGGCCATGGGTTTCGCTCAATTTATTTCCCTCATTATTTTACCCCCTTACTTTTAAGAAGACTTTAATTAACACCCTAGGTGGGTTTTAGTTTAAGCCCTAAGGTTTTATTTTTGTAGAGACCTTTTTTCTTAGGGCCAATCAATTTATCTTAGAGATGTTTTTAGTTTAGGTTTTGCTGAAGGGCGACAATTTAATTTGGGAAGTCGTTTTAAGAATTTTGTCGGTGTTAAGGTCTTAGGGTCATCTTGGTTGTCTCATCATCATCATCCATGCGGCGTTCCCTTCAGGCCTTTTCGTGCTCCCAAAGGTGCCACTTGCCCACCGTTTGCTTCTCTTTGGCGTGCCCGCCGGGATGCACCACGTGCTCCAAAGGGGTCACTTTCGTGACTTGGCCGGATGATGACTCTATAACCCCTGAGTCAACACCGTCAGTGTGAACTTGTGGGAGACTAAGGGCTCTATGGAATAAGGCCCCCTCCTTATTGCGTGCTCCTTAGAAATCTTTGTTGAGCGACTATCTCAGTTTTCCCTCCCGGCATTGTGGATCCTCTCGAACTAGGTAATCGTTAACCCTACGGCTTGAGCCAGGGAGTGCTAGCTATTAGGATGTGGCAGGGTTATTGTCCGCACCTCTCCCTCAATCTCTGCGGAACTCATGTGTGGCCTTTACTCCATATGTGAGTGATGCAGTCGGCAAGCTATCGTCATCTGCATCATCAACCATCGTAACTGGAATCGTAGCCAGCAACATATCATAAAACCAATAGCATACCGTCAAAACATATCAAATATCACCGTGATGAAACAACTCAAATAGCCTCCTCCCTGACTCAATCCGGAGTAAAAGGGGAGTTCCACCGATACCCTCTGCATCCTCAAGGTCCGAAACCACGCACACTCAATGAACTGAGTTAGCGACACTGTCTACATCAATGTAGTAAAAACATCATGTCATATAACTCAACATCATAGTGAAGGAAAAAGAAGTTTCCATCATTATAAAATCAGGATCACTTGCGAGCAAGTGTCCTCAGAATAAGTTTGGTAAGTGTGCGAGAGCGGGATGTTCACAGGTTTCACAAATCCGACTTGGAGAGGCAAGAAACATAACCATCCAGAAATCGCAATATGTGAAATCACAATTTAATATGAGCCATCATATCAAGGTGTGGTCTAGACCATTAATCTAAGTTTCATTTCACAGTTTCGCCTATCGCAACTTGGAATGACAAGAACATCCATCGAAGGAATCACGATATACGAATTCACGATTTAATCACAGACGTTAAAGCAAGAATGAGATCTAAACCGTTGATCACAGCCTGTGTCAGAGTTTCGTGAATCATGACTTGGAGAGGTAAGAAAAATAACCATCAAAATCACAATATGTGAAATCGCATTTTGATATGAGACATTGAAATAAGATCAGATCTAGGCGGATTTGAATCATAGGACAAGTGGCAAGCGATTGGAGTTTCAATGACTTGGAGTCAATAGAGCATGATTTGGAAACTGTTAAAATACTTAAACACCTTTTGGCACAACCTATACTCACCCTTAGGTGAGTCACGAGAAGGGAAGGAGTTAGTTCATATAATCTCCATTTTGGAGTTTTGGGGATTATGGGGTGGAGAGTCGAGATGCCTCATCTCAGTTCATGAAATCACGAGTCATGAAAGACACTTCCCATGCATAAGTTCTTGGTCATGTCCATGGTCATATAGAGGAAAGAACTAGCACAAAAGCTCTGTGCTCCGAGGGTTTGAGACCTTGGCCACAGAGATGCCGAAATGTGAGGAAACCTGATTTAAAAGGAAATAATAATAGTTCATCAAATGGATGGATAACATTGAATATGATTGGAGGGCTATTGTTCTCTCATAGTTAATTCATCGATTACAAATAAATTAGCAAAACTGATTCATGAATCTTGATAGATTGGTGTTCCATTTGCTTAAACGGAGTTTTCTTTTGCCTTAGAAGATTTGAAGTGTAACTATTGTGGGTGTGGTGCATAAAGAAAAATATACATGCGTAAGTTAGTTTGGTTGTTCCTAGACAAAAATGAATTAAAGCTGGCAAGAAAGGAAAATCATAGTATACTTGATTGTGAGGCCCGAAAATACACAGTTTGAGATAAAACTTCGGAGAAGAGTAATAGATGAGGAAAATACTTGAAGTGAGCTTAATGAATTAAGTTGAGGAAAAGCGAGTGCGAGAGCGGAGACAAAGGGAGAAAAGTGCGAGCGGTTAGAAGAAGACCAGTTACGAACAAAGAAGTGGTAAGAATGATTTATTTGTGTAGTTGGTTTTAATTATTCATTTTATATTCCGAGAGTGGTTGGTGCTAGGGAGGAATTTGTTGTCTCAAAAGTTCATGTGGGAGGAGATTGAACACGGGGTTGCCCAGCCTCCATGCAGTTTGCGACCCGGAGAAACCCGAGGATTCGCGGGGTGGTGCAACTGGAAGAAACAAGTGGTTCTACCCGTTGCGCATATAGGTTTAGACCTATGTGCTTCCGAATTTGGTGCTTCATCCATTTGGTGCGCTAGAACAGTGGGGGGAGTTGGTGCTTCCTTCTAGTGGGTTCTAAAAAGAGAATTGATTGCTCTCAAACAAGTTATGACTTATTAAAAGCGAGGAATTATCATCCCTCTCACATTGAGTTGGTGCTCAATTATAGATGATGTCTGAGAACTTAAAGAGCGCCTATCATTTTGAAGAAGGTGTTTCTCCTTTATGGTTTCCTTGTGAAAATAAATGTTTATGCTTCCTCCTTATGTGATTGATGCTCATTATTTTTTATTGTCTATATGTTGTATAATATTGATGGTCACTTGAAGAAAATTTAATAATGGTTTAATAGATTTATTATTGTTGTTAAAATACGGTAATATTTGATTCACCCCTCCCCTCTCGGTTGTCTTAGTAATTTAAACTTTGTATCCTCCAGCAGCTTCTTTTCATGACTACAAATCCTCTGATGGGATTTTTGGTGATCCTCCTACTGAACCAGGCATTGAAGTTGATTGTTTGATCATATCACAATCATAGATGTTTTTCAATCCATAAATGAATGTCAAAACAAGCTCTTGACTACACATATCATCTAAAATTGTTTCTATGGGATCATAGAAAGGATTGAAAGATTGCTACATTGATTCCTGAGACGGAGTTATGTCTTTCTATGTATTTATCAACTAATAGCTTATATTCTCAAAAGTCTCCTTCAAAATTTTGAATGAGTTATGATCTAATGGTATGGAATTACATTCCATTGGTTCAAATCTCGTTTCGAGCTCTGAACTTCCATCTTGACTTTGAAAATCAAGGGAAATTAGTGCCTGTGATTTTGGGTCTAAAATAGTTCCCATGTCATCAATGACATCCTTCACTGACTCATTAGAAAAAATTGTGTCTTCACTATTTACAACTTGCCTAGAGTTTCTTTTGAAATTGAAAAGATGAGAAGCATAAGGGAAAATATTTTTCCATACTCACAGAAATTTTTGCATTTTTCCTCATTGTTGTCATGATTGTTGGGTAGAGGTTGATTGTCATATCTGATTTGTAGTTGATCTTCTTCCTGCCAACGATATGCTGTTGGTTTCTTTGAACAATCAACATCTATTTCAGCCATATAATCATCATCTGGTTTTCCATCAATAGGGTACAAAGTTGTCTATATAGTATAGTGTGATGATCTCTACAACTAAGGGAAAAAATGATAATGGAAGAAAGACCAAAAATATAACTGAAATTTCAGACCATGGGAGTCCATATGGATCACCCATAGACTCAAAGAATGAATTTAATCAAAATAAGACAGGCTAAAAGCAAATAAGAGGAAAACACCAAAAGAATGTCATATCCATATTAGTATGGTCGCCAAATTTTTTATTGCACTAATTGGTAAATGTAGACATAAAAAGATATCCCTAGATCCAACTGGAAACTAGAAGTAAGCAAAACATAATGTACACTTTGCCTTAAAATTCATCATCATATAAAATAGTTTAATGAGTTACAAGGCCGTGCAACTTTTAATGATGCTTTTCCTCCCACTAGTGTAGGTCTTTGTAGCTCCTTCCTTGCGTTTTCAGAATAACAAGCCTATAAAAGAGTCACAAACCAACAAAGAATAAGAACAAAGATCTATATATTCTAATAAAGTTTATGTATATGATTAGAATTATACAATAGAGACAAGATGCTTATATAGGGAAGAAATGAATTACTTTATTAAGAGTGAATGAAAGTGGGAGAATACAATCCATGCCTTGATATTTCAAGGTCCCCTTTAGGTAACACTTTTCTCCAACACACACCTTTGCTCCAAATCTCTTGAATGAGGAAGATACACAATATGACTTGAAGAACTAAAGGAAATATTTCAAGCACAATATGAAGTAGAACTCCCATACAAATCTTAGCTATTCAACCATAGTCGTTTCAATGCGATATCCCTCTTTATATCTTGTGAAGAGATGGGTGAAATCATGGAAGTGGGTAACACTTTCATGACAATCGATTCTCAAAAATCAGAAAAACATTGTTTAGCCCGAAAGGTATTTTTTCGGCCGAACAATGGAATGTCAAATCAAACGATACAGTGACGACACCCTCAATTTACGATGCGAGAATTTTAGTCGAACGGATTTTTTTCCATTCGACAATATGTTTTCATTCGAAATATATTCAGGCCGAAAAAAGTTTTCAGCCGAACTATTCTTTCGACCGAAAAATTTTTTCGGCCGAAAAGGGTTTTAATTTGAAATATTCTTTCGTATGACAAAAGTTTATATATTATCCACACAACATTTTTGGAACTTTCCCCACATTTGTTGATTGATTGATTATCAGGTGAGTGTGAGAAGTAATATGTGTGTGTTAGTGTAAGGTTGTGTGTTGGAGTGAAGGTCTATGTTTTGGAGAGGAGGTATGTGTGTTGGTGCGGAGGTTGTGTGTTGGCACGGAGGTATGCTTGTTGGCACAGAGGTTTGTGTGTTGGTGGTATGTGTGTTGGCGAGCATGAAGGTTGTGTTGGCGGGCGTCGAGGCTATGTTGGAAGATCGTCGTATTGTTTTCTTGGTAGGTCGAGGTACATGTAAGTGCATTGGATTAGTTGTATTATTTCTAGATTATGATTTAGAATAATTTAAAATGTAATTGTCAATTTTATTTTAAGTTTTATTTTTAATTTTATTTTAAGTTTTAAATTTTAATTTAATTCATATGGTAAGTGAAAACGAACCTAAACACAACAATTTTGTCAGTCCTATCGCCCATCCCCCTATAGTAGAATGTCTCGGTATAACATTCCACGATCAAATCAATGAGAAGTTTCCTATTTATTGTCTTTCCCTAAAGAATATGAGCAAGAGCAGGGCACTGCATCGCCATGGGCATGCCAACAACTTGGCCACAAGACCCCATTAGCCAAAGTCATGAATCCCTTTGGACTATGACTTGGCTATAGTCAACTTGACCCTATGAAACCATTAAGCGATGCTGCGACTGGCTAACCATCTAAATTAAATTAAATTAAAAATTTAGTTTATATCTCGTCTATAATTTAATTTAATTTAGTTTAGTTTACTTTTAATTTATATACAGTCTGTTATTTATATGTAATTTAATTTAATATGTTGTCTGTAATTTAATTTATATACAGTTTAATTTTTTATGTAGGTCATTAATGGTTCAATAATAAAATTACAATCCAGCATCCAAAATCATCATACAAAAACTGAAATATGATCCATGAGCTGCATCTCATTTGAGATATTGTGTACGCACCGTCAAAACCATTGAACCAACCTGATCAAACGTTTTTATCTAAGGCCCTAAAAGCAAGCCCTGATAAAAAATTGGGAAGTTTTTGTTAAGAAAACACCACCATAATTGACCTGAGAATCTACAACATTGAATGAAATATCAAATATTGGGCCTTCATGCCATAGGCAAGCATTCCAAGTCTCCCTCAGGTCCCATTTTTTATGTGACTTGAGATTGGTCTGAATTTCCATTTCTATAGTGTATTTATGTTTCCATAGTATTAATGTATCATGATGATTAAATATGAGTTTGAAAAGACATTAAGTGTTTTGAATTAAAATTCATATGTAAATATAGATGTCAATGTGTCAAACACTTACAAAAATTTTGAAATTCTTCTTTTCATATATATATATATATATATATATATAATAGTGAAAAAAGTATTAAGTGTATCGTTTCTATATATATAAAGAGCTGAATCTTACTGATTTTTGTATTGTATAAATGGGAAATATTTTATTTTTATATATAATAAAGAATAAAATGTATGGATATCAAAAAAAAATTTGAGTTCTCTAAATTATTTTCAATTATTTTAAGTCAAAATAATACATATTTTTATATTGTATGAAAGGGAAATATCTTACTTTTATATAATAAAAGAGTAATGAATGTATGGATATCCAATTTTTTTAAGTTCTCTAAATTATTTTCAATTAACTTAAGTCAAAATAATAGATATTTTTATATTGCATAAATGAGAAATATCTTACTTTTGTGTAATAAAAGAGTAATGAATGTGTGGATATCATTTTTTTTTTTCACAAAAAAAAAAAAATTATTTTAATTAATTTAAAATCAAAATAATAGATAAAGCGATTGATTTTTGAATTAAGTCAAAAATATAGAAAATGTTTGGATTTTCAATGTTACTATTAAATAAAATAAAAGGTAAAACATTTTAAAATATTATATAAAAATGTTTCCATAAAAGAAAATAAAATAAAATTGGAATGAAACTATTTTTTAATAAAATTGGAATAAATATATTTTCTAATTATAAAATAATTTAAAGTAAATAATTTATAACAAAACATTTTATGCTCAAATATAATTTTAGATATTATATAAAAGGTAATTACATTTTTCATTATATATATTATATAAAAAAAGTTTTAATGGTAAGTGTTATAGCATAAGGGTTTTAGGATCAAAACTAACAACATCCACTTTGGAAATTACCATAAATGAATAGTTTGAATGATTGAGATTAGTTCACCTCAAAGGATAGACAAAGGTGTTCCATCAGATTCATTCCATCTCAAAGGAAAAGGACTTTGTGGTTATACAAATGGCCTCAATTTATAATCCTCCAAATATACCTGATGGATGAGAGGTGGGAAGTGCTCATGTAAAATATGCTTGTGATTCGAAATTTAGAAAGAGAAAATTGTGTTTCCATTTTGATGGTGCGGCCCCAACTCCTCATAGGTGAGAAACCAAATTTAAAACCTAACATCTATTATAATTCCTAATATCATGTTTAATCCATATTCATGTAATCCCCTAATTACATGCACCAATAAACTTTAATAGTAAATCCTATAACCATTAAAAATCCACCTCTTACCTTCTAAATTACCTTCTAAATTGTATGAATTTTTTAAAATTTCCAATCTATATAACTTGTAACTAAAGAGTAGGTCTAATTATATCTAACTCCTAAGGTATATTATTTATAATGTAACCTTAAATATCTATAATTTCTAAGAAACATTATAACCATTTCACCCTAATCCTTTTAACCCTATACCATATAACCTTTAATACTTACATTACATAGCTACTATAACATCTAACTCTAAGTCTTTAAAATTCTTATAATTATTTATAGTTATAACCATGAACACATAAACTTTTTAATCTCAAAACCTCAATGCTTATAACCCTAAACACCAACTCTTAAGTTGCAACTCTTATCCCCTTTACCCTAAGTATTAAAATCCCCTTACATGTAACCCTTATGAAATCTAATATTAATAAACACTAATATATCATTAAAAACCTATAACCCTCAACAACTATAACCTCAATAATTAATGTATAATCTAATGTAACTTAATTTAATGTGATTTTATTGAACCATAATATTGGATTTAATTTGTATGTAATTTAATTTATATGGAAAAATCTATAACACTCAATAATTAAGGAGTCGAATCTACTGTCTTTCACTTTCTGGTGTTAGGGCTTAGATTCAAATGCTTCACACATGTTCATAGATAATATCTTATTAAAATTGGATGTGATTTGGTTGTGGGGGCCTAGACATGGTTGGCTCCCAAACGTGTGGCCCAGACATGGTTGGCTCCCAAAGGATATTGAAGGAGTCCTACACATGAAATGGTGTTCTTATTAGATGATATTCTCATATTATAAATACAATCCATTGGATATCTTGATCTATAACAACTTGAATACCATTGCACCACTTCTCAAAAAGTGAATTCATATGGTATGTTTTGTGTGTACAAGGAAAATTCCCTCAATCCTTAGACACCTTGCATTTATGAATCTCAATTTTCCGAAGGAGACAACTCCTTTGATTGTTTATGCAAGGAAAATAACATGGATTGTATTTCATCCAACCACACTACTTTGGGCATCGATGGTCCTATATTGGATTTGATTCCCATATATATGCATGCTTAGTTATGGCCTCAAACAAAATTTCATTCAAAATACAATGATTAATAATTATGTAATTCATGCCAAGTTTTGCATTTTTCTATGTTCTTCATTTCATAACAGAGAAATAAATTTTCATTAGCCAGAGACGCATTTTATATTTGGACTAGATTGACAAAAACACATCTTGAAACCATCTAGTGAGACCCTAATGATAATGGGTAGAATAAATCTCCCCTAAGCTTCACATGTCCCTACATATTGTCCTTGAGTCTTGGTCACATATTTGTGTGAGACACTTAGGTGACCTACTTGTGTAGATTTGGTTTTCTTTGAAATTCATTCGATCAACATTCATTGATTGAATTTCCCTTTTTTTAGTCTCTAGAACAACCAAATTCAATAGTCACTTTTGATATGGATTCTCTTTCAAACCATAGACTCTTATCATAGTAAAATGATAAAAAAGGAACCAATCCCCACTTTGGTGGTCTTTTTCCAATTGTAGAGACCCTTTGACTAAAGGAATAATTATAACAAATACTTCATTTTGGATAATAAATTCTAATTTATAGAAATAAAAGACTCTTAGATGGGAACTAATTATTATAATCATTTATTACTTCACACATATTGACCAAAGGGTTATTCAATGCTTATCTTATTGATGATATTTATATTCATATATTATCTTATTGATGATATTTATATTCATATAATATAACATCAAATTGACAAATTATTAATTAATTCATTAATAACCTAGACATTAGTAGCTAATGTGTTTATTGAACCATAATATTGGATTTGTGTTGGATATGTAGGCATAGCTAGCACATACATATCCCACACGTAGACAATAATAACAAGCAATGTTCCTTATATGCATATTAATTTTAAAATGTTCACAACTAATCATGCATACAAATAAATAAAGTAAATCAAACTTCAAATAATCCTCATTAAAGAAAGAATAATAATTCAGCATTCATTCATCTTTAAAATTGAATTATTATAATTTAAACATGGTAGGAACTATGTGAGGAAACAAGGAATCATAATGTGATGGCCATGTGACATTTTATCCGTACCTTCTAGTTAACAAAACTCTTCATAAGTATTGATATTTCATTGAATTTCGATTTAATAGTATTTTTAATGGTATATCAATGTTTTATAGAGTGATCTCCTTATCCATTCCTAAATGATTTAGGCAAGAATTGGTATCTTTATGTCAGCCCCTATTAAGCCATAGGTGGCTTTGACTAGAGTTTGAATAAATCATAGGTAGCATATTGTCTTTCATGTTAGTAGTCTCTTGTGCATGTACATTAGGTACCTAGTTTTAGTCATTCTCTTAATGGGGAAATAACTAATTATATGAGGATAGGATAGCTTGTATGATATTAATTATAAGATTATAAATTATAAACACTTTTGAATTTTCTCAGTATTTCTCCATTATTATATAGAAATGCTACAACCCAAATCTTCAAATCCATATATAATATAGCAAGGGTTAGCATATGTAGGTGTCAACTTCCATTAATTTTTTATTATATTTTACCTGCCTACCATAATGGTGTTAGCCATATGGGATAGAAAGGGATAAATACCCTTTTTCCAAGGATTCTTATGAAGCA
>SNQJ01S0202776.1:0-13986 GCA_010110895.2 Picea sitchensis | reverse complement strand
TTGAGAATGATAGAAGGAGAACAATATTGAACAATCGAATATGAATTCACTGAAGGGTTTTATTATATGCTTGAAGAAGCCTCATACATGCCTATGAAGAGTGTAAGGATCGTGCAAATTAGTAATGGAGGTAGGTATGTGTCCATGTCCATTATGGGCAATGTTGGCTCCAAACAATTATAAAAAAATGATATTAATGCAACTTGATTTGAGAACTAGGACCAAAACTTGATTTGAGAAGATCGACAAGGTCCATAATTGGTTTAAATTTTTCTTAATGTTGACCATGTTTTTCTCAAGTGGTATATTGGATTGGTGTTATTACACCTATGAAGCTTGTTGATCAGGTTTACTAATGGGAGAAAGAAGCCCCATGTATTGGTCGTCCCATCCTTGGCACATGGACGTCTCCTTAGTGGTCGCTCAAGCTTTGTTGGTTGGAAATCCCTAACCCCATATTGTAACCATTGGTTGTTGTTGTTGTAGATATGGAATGGAATCTCATATACATTGGGTGCGCAACTATCTAGAATGAATTGAAAACTGCCATCTATCTTTGCACTTAAAAATTTCATATGTCCTTCCACTTGTCATCACAATAATCTATTTCAAATCCAATGAGATCATATTTCAACAGCACCTCCAAAAAGATCCAAGCTTTGATCTGATCTCATTTTTCAATCCAGTCAGATTCAACTTAGCTACCCCATCCAAGAAGATGCTATCAAATTTCTACCACCTCTAAGAAAACAATGCGTATACATAAGGGAGTCGATCTTATTCCTAGTTCATTTGTGGGGGAGACAATGTGTATACATGAGGGAATCAATCTTATAACTGATTCATTCACAAGGGAGATAAGGGACTTTGCATGGTAGGGATTCATTGCATCTCAATTGATGGTTGGGATATTGAGAAGAAACTACTAATCCATACACGACTCTATGGGTATGTTGCATTCTTGCTTCTTTATTGTATATATGTCCAACCACCTTCACATAGAGAAGGTAGGATCCAAGCAGACTTGCAACTCCACCAAATTTGTATAGAGTAAAATAATACTTATGACCGATAAGTTTAGAGATTATTGCAAAGATTACAAGACATTGTGATTTGAGGAAAAACACAATGATTCCGAGGTTACATATAATGAACCAGGCCGCCAAAAGTGTCCTTGGGGATTTTATTCTAATCCTTTGAATAAGTCAATTCTTTAAACCATCGATAATCGCCTACTGCTTCTGCCAATAGCTCCTCCCAGTGGTCGCTTGTTGAGTCGCTTATCCAAAGATGCCACAATAGTAACCTCCAAATGAATACAATGCCCCTTATTCCATGCTCAGTGAAACCTATTCGCATTTACTAGTTGTTTGCTAAACCACTTCCCAATTTGACTTTCTAACTCAAGGTCAACACCACATGGAGGATTTGCATTAGAATATTTAGAGGTGTAATTTTAACAAATCCACCCCTACAAAAGTATCCCATACCTATTTTCTTAGTGGCCTAGGATTTGACAATACATGCAGAGATCATTTTTCCCACCGATTCCTCCCACTACATGTGAATGTGAATTTACTTGTGGATTTCAGTGAATCCTTTCTTTTGTACAAGTTGGAATGAAAGGCGAGCTACTCTTTTTATATCGAATGCTCTCTTGCAGTGATATCAAAATTGCTTGTGAAATCACTTCTAAGATGGAAGACATGCCAAGAATCAAATTTTTCTTCGAATTAAATAAAGAGAACACTTACAGTTGTTCAATGTGTTGATTGCCACCATTTAACTTTTTCCCAAGAAATTGTCCCAATCTAGCTTTCCATTCACTATATTTGTGCAAGGTCACACCTCTAAACGTTAAACTTCCTCTAGAAAATATGTCACTTTAACGAGTAAGGACATAAACAAATTCTTCTTTTGTGAGTTTACTCATATGTGGATCACAATAAACATATTTATTCAATGAAAAGTATTTAACCCCAACAAAAAAGAATACTTGCACAATGGAAACATTCTTGCTTTACCTGCTACATATCATCCTCATAATCATCAATGCTAAAATTTATATTAGCATATACATCTCTGAATTTGATCGTTTCCCTGTCATATGGCTTGCAACAAATGGAAGAAAATTATTCATACATATAAATCCTATACCATATAATTTGAAGTGGAAAGTGTACAAATTGGCTTTTACTTTAGAGCTTAAAAAACACAAACCACAACCATTTACAAGTTTACAATTCAAGCAACCTAAAGGATTTACCTTGCAACTGCATTGGTAGTGTCAAATCCACCTTCAATTTATGATAAGGAAATGCCATTTTAGAATTATAGAATGCTCACATCTGATAAATGATTGCCCAATAAGAGAAACAATGCAATAAATAATTTAGTGAGGGAAGAGAATAGTCATTAAAATGAAAAAACAAGCCATACTTAGTTCTACAAAAGTGTATGAAATTACTCAATAATGTTGCATGCTTAACAAATATTTAAAATTATAACCGAGAATTGGGGTCTCTCTCCACTTATGCATGTGTTGTATGAAGTAAAAACAACAATAAGGAGAATACATTTATGTTCAACATGGTGCAGTATTGATGCTAATTTATTATTAAATTTGACTTGCACTGCGATTACCACTTTACAAGTTTTATTGGCCCTATGCAAGTACTTCATTGACAATTTTCCACCCTTATTAACTGATTAGCTTTTGCATTACAAGGGCGATGACAAAATCAATGTATTACAACCATGTGATGTTTAGTTGAAGGATGATATATGTATCCCCACTTGTATGCATCTTGTATTGTAGGTATTCACAATTTTCCAAGAAATAAGGCTTGCCTTCATTGTAGTTTACGAGAATGTTTTATGATGTTGGCTTTCACTCCACACCTGCATCACAAGCCTTAAAGATGGAATCAATGGGTTGACAATGAAGTGGCCTTGTGATGTGCAAAGACCTTTAGGGTTTCCCACTTAAATTTATTTACCAATATTTTCTTGCTAAATTATTGGTAATAAAAAATCCTGAGTAAATGAGGTAAATTATTGGTCTTGATTACGGAGTTTGATCCCTTCAAGAGAGTTGAACCTGTGATCTCTCCAATTTGGAGGGAAAGATGTCACATATAGCTCATGACCTCTTGAGCTAACCTTTAAAACTAAATAAGTAATTATATTAAATATTTTTAAGAATTTCAAAGTAAAGTATAAATGTCATATGAGAGAAAATTTATTTTTCATATACAATTTTATTAGTCCAATAAATCATAAATTTTCCCCTCCCACAGATGTTAATAAAATTTTTCAAATTCAATACTCATATGAATATTGATAAAACATTTCAACTTCAACCAATTATCTATGAACCATGATTTTCAATTTCAATAATCAATCCATGGGCCATGAATTTCAAGGGGAAAATGAACTAATATGAGACTACTTAGAAAATAAAGTTGATTAGAGATCATTAATAATGAGAATGGTGATTAGTTTGTTAATTTAGTGCATTAGCACATTTTACAAATAAGTTGTTTCATTTGTTTTGGTGTGGGTCATTACCTGGTTTGGCATCGTGGATTTCATTTGCTTCTCTCGAAGCCTCCAGTGCCTCCTCTAGTGCCTAGAGTGAGGTCTTGGCTTAGTTTGTTAATGCACCGCCTTTAAGGCTTTGCTTTAACTTTCAAAGTCACAAGTTCAATTCTCCCTCTCTGCATGGAAAATAGAAAGGTTACTAGTGTTCTACTCTGTTGCAAATTTTGGAAAGGGGACAAGTTATTAGTTATGATAGATTGTTAGTAGTGAACAGTGAAACGACTCACCCTCACTGCAATGTCACGCACCACAACTATAGAAAGAATGCACATTTCACCAACATTTTCCTACGAATGCTATGCAGAAATGAAAGATACTACCTATGTCTTATCCAAAAAAGAAGATGAGGTGCATTTATATTCTTTGTCACTTACACAATTAAAATTTGCCTTCTCCATCACTATTCTACCCCTGCGATTCTCATATGCCATAGGGGAAGTCACAAGCTTCTTTTTTGTTTTGAACATAATTCTATACATGAAATGTTTGATCGAATGATACAATTGCAAATATCATTGTTATTTGTATCACATGCCTATATGTTTATGCACTAGTTTAATATTTGCCAAGGTAATTAGAGGATAACACTATGACTATTTAGTTCTTCTTGTTTTGAGAAGATATATATAATTTATCTTACTAACAATTAATGTAAAATTAATTCTATTATCATTAATGACAATGTTTTATATTTACTAGTAATTAATAATAATAATAATAAATGATTTCTTTTTTATTTTATTTTCATAACAAATTATGATTTGATATATAAATGATATCTTAAATAATATATATAGTAAATAACTTTAAACGATATCTAAAATGAAAAAATTACACATATAATTTTTTTTTATTTTTTATTTTTATCAACAACATGTAACGTCTTTTATTTTTTTTTAAGTAAAATTGGAAAAAATTATTATGCCATTCACTTTTTTATATTATCTTTGTTTTACCATTTGTTCTCTCATTTATGATGCTCATAAAATATGTTAAAGTTTTTTTAACGTTCCGTTTCCCCACTTCGGAGGAGGTATGGTAGTATAATTTATTATGGATTAAAATTTAGATTGGAAATCAAACCTAATATTTAAGGCTCAAATTTATCGACGTCAACGTGCACGGTACAACGTCAACTTTCAGCTCCGAGCCAGCAAATATATTCGGAATATTCTCTAGCATCATGTTGACGATCTCAAGCACAGAGCCAACTATATATATATGGGAACCAGAAATTTGAACGCAAGTGGCAATGGGAGGAGTGGGAGCAAATCCACAAGAGTCACCTTGTGTATCGATGTTGGTATTAGTGGTGTTATTATTTTTAGTGGAGAAGGGGAGATCAATTCCAATTCCAAGCACGGCAGATGGCCCGCAGACACCTGTAACAGTGCGTTTTGATCCATCACTTCGTAAAAGCAGCGATGACCTTCCAATGGACAATCCCAAACTCGCCAAGAGAGTCCCATCTATATTCCCAGAACAAATTTCTCTTGCCCTTTCAACCTCCGATTCTATGTGGGTTTCATGGATTACAGGTATAATCACCGTAAGTTCCAATCAGACGAGTCAGCAGATGAATGCAGATCATAGTAATTTTTGATTTAAGTGAATGAATTGGTTTTGTGCTGCAGGGGATGCTCAGATAGGGCCTACAGTTAAGCCTCTGAACCCTTCAAGTGTTGGAAGTGAGGTCCGTTATGGGACAGAGAGTGGGAAATATACGTTTGTTCAAACTGGCGCTTCTTCTGTGTATAGCCAAATATACCCATACGAGGGCCTTCTCAATTATACTTCTGGCATCATTCATCACGTTCGTCTTAAGGGTACCTATTGCCAAAAATCTTTTTAGTCCTGCCCACAAGTTGGTTAATGGCTAATTTATGAAGATATTTGCAAATTGCAACCTTCCATGTTTTCTTGTTCCATTTCATGAAGGCTTCGATGGCCCAAGGTTCCCTGTCTTTTTTAATACAATGCCATATTTTGTCTGTCAAATTAGGGAACTATTCAGAACTAATATGGCATTGAAATTCTTGAATTAAGATAATATTTTTTACTTAATGTAACTGGTTACCTCACCAAACTCACAAGTCAGTAGGAGAGAGGGTCTGTCAGTTATGTTATCAAAAATAATAGCTGAGATTATTCATGTGCCAACAAATTAGTACAGAGTACCAATAAAGTGTTGGAAGCAGCGTGAACGGAGAGTTGGTCTAATATTGCGTTTTCTCCCAAGGTTGAGAGGATCTATCCTGTATGTTATGCATTGCAATCAAACACTAGTGGAACTTTTAACCAAGAGCAAATCAAACCTCACTAGAAGAAAACCTAATCTTCGCATTATGGGAACCAATGTCTCAAGTCAAATTTGTTGTCCAAAGGTGTTGCATGATTGTGTGCCGCACCATGACCTCCTTTCTTGCCAAATCTTCCTCTGTTTGTGTTGCATGCCAGCGTCTCTTCAACTTTCAGTGCCAACTGGTATGCTGCCTCCATAGAATGCATCTTATGTAGATTAATATCATCCTGAATGGTGAATTTCAAACCATTCATGTTCCTTGAAACTCGTTGATCTTCTCCTCCTCTTGGGGTCTAGTGCACATTGACTATTTTTTTTTTTATCCTGAAGGAAATCCTTGCAGAATTTTTTTTATCCCGAAGGAAATCCTTGCAGAAAACCCTCAGAGTAATTCCCCATGATCCATGGATGGTAAACAGGGTAAATCATCGGCCCTGATAATGGAGCCTAACCCTGAGGGGATCAAGAGAGTCAAATCCCTGACCTCCCCAAATTTGGGGGAGAGATAAGAGGTCTCACGTCTGGCTCATGACCACTTAAGCTAAATCCTCAGGGTTTGGTGCACATTGACTATCTATAAAACTCTTCAGTGTGTTTCTGTACATTGCTCCTTTTGACTGAGATTTTGCATTTGTTGAAACGATGCTTGTTTGTAATCCAGTAGTAAGAATTTCTTGTGCATTTTCAAAATCATTTTATTCAAAGTTTTGACCTTCTCTTTTCCTTTGCAATCTCGCTTCCATTACATAAACTCCACCCATAACACATCATGTCCTTTCAATTTGGTGCTTGCAAACTTTGTTTTGAGGATCTTCAATCTTTTCATAGTCAAAGTAATGTGTCATCTCACCCTAGCAATTCACTAGGGATTTTGCCTTCAAGCTGCCATCATAACTAGTGATCCGGAATGGATCATTATATAATTTTTCATCTATTTTGGTACTTTTTGGGTGGAAAATTTGGAGTTATTGGCTAGTCGGGCCATTTTAGGGGCCAGTCCCACTTTGGAGATTTGGGGCCTAGAAACTTCTGGAGTCTATTTGAGGCCTCAAAAACGACCATTTTCAGAGTCAAAACTTTGCGAACAAAGTTTGTAGCCTCTCGACGCTATTCTACACATCGAGTGCTTCCTAACGGCTCGAAAATTACCTCAATTGGAGTTCATATGTGGACGTTATGCTTCCGTCAAGTTGACATATTTTGTTGACCACCATGATATCAAGTGGATGCCATGTCAGCTGACATTACTCACACGTGGACTTGCAAGAAGATTCTAGAGGGTCCAAAACCCTAACATTAATTGGGGGTTGAGGCATGCGAAAACTCTAACCCTAATTCTAGAAGGGTATCAAACCATGTTAAATACTGGACCGCTAGGATAGGAAGGGGCTCCATTCTTATGGTATTGTTTATTGTTCCATAGTTGAACAGAGCATTTGGGAGTGGCATATTGAAGCATAACATAAAGAGTAGAAGATCTTTAGTAATTGTCATTCAAGTCATAATGTCCATGTAAACTCCATAGTGAGTGCATTTTTCTTTGTACTTGCACTTGAATAAAAGAGAGCAAAATTGCCTCACCTTCTACCTAGGTTTTTCCCCATTGGGTTTCCTAGGGTACATTTTGTGTTCATTGTGTGGATGGTTCATTATTTGTGTTCATTGTGTGGATGGTGTGTTATTTGCTTAGCTTCTTTCATTTCAATTTCAGTTTATTTCAGTATTTCATGCATTAAGCTAGTAACAATTAAATCTGAAAATCTAAAGTAATACACTGCATACTAAGGGATTTTCAGAATATTGTAAGATCTGTTCTGGTGAACTGTTCTAGTGGAGTATCCATGGCAGTTTACAGATTAACTAGGGACTTCCATTGTCATGTTTCCTCTGTTCTGCAAGGATCTTATGAACTGAAATGTGGGATTATTCTCTTGTCTGCTCTCTTGCTCTTTTTCTTCTGGCTCTGGCTTGGAAGTGTTAACACTGATATCTGTACCAACTATCTTAAAGATGGAACCAGAATTCAGCAATCAAATTATAGTGCTCCGAGGATGAAGATTTCAGCACTTGTGTGGCACCAGGAAATAGACTCTCCAGTGGATGAATAGGTCAGCACATACATGGATATCAGATGTAAATTTTCTTGGAGATCAATTAAGCACATGCATAGAATATGTGTTTAGCACTTTATCAAGATCAGAATCAGCAGATAAGAGCAGCAACCACGGGTCAGATTTATACTTGGCTTGGTCTGCTAAAATAGAACAGGGTTAGTGCGTGGGAGTCATCACCTCAAATATCTTCAAAATGACACTTTCATGGACTGTTAGTATGAGCCTTGTGATAACTTTGCTACATGAGGATCAACAATTGCTTATCATAGAGACAAATCTAGCGCTAGCATGGATGGAGGCCAATCTATCTGCATAAAGACAATCATAGTAGTAAACATCTAGAATAACCAGAAATTCAATCGCCTTCAAGGAGACTGAGTTATTACATTTGCATGATGACAGGATTCACTTTTCCATAAGGATGATTATAGCGCCTCATGAAGGTTAAATCTAGCCCTCATAAGAGATAAAATTAGGGAGTTTATATGGCTAGCTTCAGGAAGACAGATTTCATCATTTGCATGGTGCTAAATTTAGCCCACCAAAAGGATGAATTTAGCACTGGAGATGAGGACATGTATATTGCTTCATAAAGACCAAATTTAGCTTTTGCATGTTATCAAACTCAACACCTCTAAGAAAATTTGATTTAGTGCACGCATGGATAAATTTAGCACGTGGATAAGGAAGATTCATGCATGTTGATGATGTTTCTTTCAGAACTAAAAGTTTAGGAAAATATGTTTTTGCTATTCCTGAAGGGGGTTGCTCTTATTTTAATGAGATGATGCTTTGAAAACATGCATCAGAGGGGCTGGTTTTATTTTAGGAAGATATGCTAACTCAGGGATCAAATTGTATTTAAGACAGCGTGTGGTGTAGGAGATGAAAGCAACTTTATATAAGAGTTCAGCTACAGAAAAAAGAGACATTCGGTGTTGGAGCATTTTCTATTGGTGTCTCAACAGTTCATTCTTTTTTCCCTCTGCATTTTCTCTTTTTCAATCCCCATTTCAGGTCCAGTATTACTTAGCTGCATCTAGGGTATTAAGAAGTTGAATCCGCTGGTCTTTTTCTATTGCAGATTGTATCTCCTAGAGATTGGGCGTGGGTAGGAGTTAGAGCTGTGATTTTGTCAATCCCCTTTGACTCTTTTTCTTGGGAAAGATTCTGATCAATTTTTAGACCTTGTTATCAGAGAACTTTGATCGATGAAGTGAAGAGTGATATCATCTTTTGGTTTCTAATTATCTTTGGCTGTTACATTAACTCTTTCATCTCAATTGCTCTTGTTAAGCTTAGATACAATATTTCAAATTTCATCGTTTCTCAATAGGATTCTTAGATTTCACTGCACTATTTTAATTTCATCTGCATTAGCTGTCTAATGGCATAGTTGCACTCACCATTAGATAATTGGTGTTTCTCTCTACTTTTTCCTTCACCTCTGTACTTGCCCAATGGTATATGGCACTGAGTGCATAGAGTCAGAATTCTTGGAATAAATGAATCAATCAGATTTCATGAGTTCAATTGAAGGGCTTATTGAAGATTCGATGAAATACAAGATCCTTGCCCCTGTACTACAAAATTTTAAAGGATCTTTACGGATATACCCATCGAGTCAAAATTCACTGACTCTAAAGTGAGAGGGACCTTGAAACTGTCCCTACACTGCCCTTTGAAGACTATCGAATATTGTCTTCTTTGATAACATTTCGAGGGGATAGATTCAAAAGATAACAGTTTTTGGCTCTGCTGCCAGGGAATGAATACAGGCTACTTGAGATCAACAATTTTTGTTACAAGTGTTTTCAGTGAGCAACAATGAATTTGAAGATTGTACTTCTCATCCGATGACTCCTTCAGAGATCAGGGTATCTGGACCTACCAAGAAGATCTCTGAGCTTTGATTTGGATAAATTCAGAAAAATTTCTGTGCTAGACATGGATCAAGTCTTCTCCAAATTCTATAGTTCTGTTTAAGAACGTTCCTACATCATCTGCTGCATCAATTCACAATCCAATTGTAATTTCTCCTTTGACACCTACTACTCATGTTCCTATTATTGCAAGTGTTCCTGTCATTTCAAGATTTCCAATGGCACAGTGGACATTAGACATGCATGCCCCATTGAACATTACTGCAATAGCTGGGTAGCCACATGACCTTATCAAACGATATTGCAAATTTCTTCCTAGTTTTCAGGGTAATAGTGCTATTTCAGCTGAAGATCATCTTGATGCCTTTTATAAATTTTTGAATGACTTTAATATTGAACATCAAGATGTCATGATGAAGTTATTTGTTCAGTCATTGGAGGATGATGACAGGAAATGGTACAAGACGTTAGCTTGAGGAGGAATTGCAACATGGGATGCATTCCAACAAGTTTTCAAAGATGAATGAGGTGATAAAAAGGATAATCACTTCCAGTTGGTAGAGTTGTTTGGCATTAAGAAGATGGAGAAACTGATATTCAAAGACTTCAATAGCAGATTTATAAAGACTTACACAATGGTACCCCAAGCAATCACATGTGTTACACCTCATGTTGTATGAGGGCTTGATCCACATTGAAGACCCTGCCCAAGCAGGTTGCATATAGAGGATATTGGCTTGATGACCATTTATTGCTGCTCTTGATGCCTTTTTTCTTCATTGTGGATCATCTTTTGAGGCATTACTTCATATATTTGGAGGCATAGTACCACGTGTGACACCTTTGGAGCCTTCATTCATAGTTTTCTGAATGATTGTTCATTGGAGGGGTTTCTCAGATATCCCTAGGCACATTCACATATGTGGGGACATGCCACATCATGAGAGTAGGGGTTTGGAGGAGCACCTTGCATAGTTGTCTGTCTCACATTTGACGTTACTATGCCACCTTGTTGAAATTACTAAGACAACTGAGAGGGGGGGTGAATCAGTTGTCACTGTGCTTAAACAATTTTAAGTCAATTAAACCATTTTTAATCTTTCTCCAAGTGACCATCAATATTATACAACATATGAACAACATAAATAATGAGCATCAATCACACATAAGATATACACAGAGACAGATTTTCACGAGGAAACCCATAAAGGGAGAAAACCTCTTCTTCTTCGAAATGATAGGCAGTCTTTTAAGTTCTGTACATCATCTATAGTTGAGCACCAACTCAATGTGAGGCTACTATCTCTGTTTTACAAGCTCCAATTTGTTGAGAGCACCAACTCTCTGGTTTCTCTAGCACCGATTAGAAGGAAGCACCAACTCCCTGAGTGTTCCAGCACCTACTGAATGGAAGCACCTACTTCCACTTATACAAGCACCAACTTGCATACAAAAAACTCTGTGTTTTCCCAAGCATCACCCTGCCACCCTGTTTTCTAGCCACAACTAGATGGAAGCTACAACTCCCAATATTCAAGCACCAACTCGAATATCAGTCCTCCCTAGCACCACCCTACCTCCCTGATTATAAATAAAATGATTGAATAACCAACAACGCAGGTGTTTCAATTCTTACCACTTCTCTTTTGTCCTGCAATTCTCCTATGCTTCTATCTGTTCTGCAATTCTGCTCTGCTTCAAGTTGTTCTGCAATTCTGCTCTTGCTTCTGTCTATTCAACATCTGTTACTCATCTTTGAGTTTTATCTCACACTGCGCATACTGTCGGTCTCACACTGCGCATACTGTAATTTTCCCTTTCTTACAGTTCAACTCATTTTTCATTCAGAATAACCAACAATTCACAGTCACTCCGTCTTTCTTTTATGCACTTCACACAACTTCAGTTACACCTCGAATACCTAGGCCAACAACGCTTCAACCACTCAATCGCCAACCGTCCAAGAACCACGATTCGGTTCTGCTAACTGAATCGTAACTGAACAGTTAATCGTAAAGATCAACAGTAGCCCTTCGATCAAATGCTCAAATAACCAACACCGTTGGATTAAATCCGCAGGGTCTTGCGTTTATCCCATATGCCCACTGGTTGTGACCATGGGCCTAGTCAAGATGCGTTTCGCATTTCGCATTTCAGCAATCCTGTGTCGAAGGGTTCGAAGGGTCTCGACGCTCCAAGTTGCGATCCCCGAAATGGAGCTTAGCTTCGCTAGCTCCTCCCTCTCACGTGATCACCGACAGTGACCACAGGCTGCACCAAAAGGTGCTTCGCGATTTCGCGTTTCAACATTCTTGTCGTGAGTGTCTTTGACACCTCCAACTCCCGGTATCCGAAACTCCGAAATGGAGTCAGATCAACGGTCCACAATCTTGATGATTCGACGGTCCTGATCTTTTCGTGATCTCGCAGATCACAATTCCTGTGATGAAGGGTCTCGACACTCCAAGTTGCGATCCCCGAAATGGATCTTAGCAATTAGCTCCTTCCCTTAAGCCCTCGACGATGTGACCTTGTCTATGACCACGGGCCAAACCTTATCGTGATTTCACATATTGTGAGTTGCAAGGTTAGAGCATTTCCTTCCTTTGACTTTCCAGTCAGCGAAAAGTTAATCCCTCGCCACATGTCCCTCTTGGATCAACGGTCAAGATCTTATTGCGATTTCGCAACTTCACGGGCCTTCGTCATGCTTGATCAACGGTCCACTATCTCCCTTTGATCAACGACTCAGATTAAGTTGTGATTTCGCATTTTGTGATTTCATAGGATAGAGCACCTCCTTTCTTTGACTTTCCAGTCAGCGAAATGCCAATCGCTCGCCATGTGCCCTCTGCATCCAACGTTCCACAACATGCCTCGATCCAAAGGTCTAGATCAATTCTCAGGATTTCGCATATCGCAAGTTCCCACACCATGTTCCGTTGACTCCTCCAATGTGCAGGTCAGCAAAATTCTAGTCGCTTGCCACATGTCTTTCTTGAAGATGGACGGTCCTCCTGCTTTCGAGATTTTGTAGGCCCGCTTCATCTTGCATGTGAAGATCGTGCTCCTTCTTATGGATCCAACGACGGTCGGTCTTTGGGCTCAGATTTGACGCCCGAGATCTATTTTCTTCTACTATGCGCTCCTCCTATATGAATTTAGATTTGACGGTCATCGGGAATTCTAAATGGGATCCAACAATCACTGTTGCTCTTCACTGTTGATCTTGCCATTGTCATGCCATTATCGCTGCACTACTGATCGTGCTGATCTTCGCCATCAATGACATCGCCATCAATGACAAACACGCATACTTTGCCTCTGTCTAAAAACATGCCAACAATCTCCCCCTTTGGCATTGATGGCAACCCCTTGAAAAACATGCAACTATACCACTGTAGCATCCTTGAAATTACTACCACTGTAGCATCCTTGAAATTACCACACTTTCTCCCCCTTTGACATCAATGTCAAAGAAGAAACACGCTTCCCCTGAGTTGTTGCGATACATACTCCCCCTGTCAACTATGAGCAGCTTAGAAATACAACAGATATTCAATAAGTACTCCCCCTGACCAGGTGAACAGATTAGACGAAAGAAGTTATAACCCCCAAATTTTGACGAAGATATCCAAAAGGGGTCGCTGCTAACAGTTTAGTAAAGATATCAGCTATCTGTTCTGTGGAAGGAATATAATTCAACTGAACAACTCTGTTTGTAACTTGTTCTCTGAGAAAATGGTATTTTATTGGGATATGCTTAGTCTTGGAGTGAAGAACAGGATTCTTGGAGACACTAATGGCACTGGTGTTATCACAGTGAATTGTAATCGGAACAGTATAGTTTACCTTCAAATCTGCAAGAGTTTGAATCATCCTTAAAATCTGAGTGCAGCAAGTCAAAGCAACAATGTACTCTGCTTCTGTAGTTGATAAGGAAATAGATCCCTGCTTCTTACTAATCCATGCTGCGAACGAGTCACCCAGGAAGAAGGCACCTCCATTGGTGCTCTTTCTCTCATCCACACAATTTGCCCAATATGCATCTGAATAAGCAGTTAGCTGAAAATTCTGATTTCTG